>OZ020535.1:12500-25000 GCA_963971435.1 Lasius platythorax
GGACTATCTCCAGGATCGATCTCTTTTTGGCCAACGGACGATTGAAGCGGTTCGCCCTAAGTTTTCGGAGTGGATTACCAGGACGCATGGCAGCCGGAACTACTACATGTTCCAATTATTTACGGGATACGGCAGTTTCGGGCACTTTCTGTTCGGAATCAGAAAAAAAAGAACGGATGAATCTTGCCCCCTCTGCGGCAACGATTCGGATACTGTTGAACACACGTTGCAAACGTGCCCCGCTTGGGCCGAGGAGAGCACCCAGCTGATCGCCATGATTCGTCCAGTCGAAGAGAGAGCACTCACCATAAAGTTCGTGGTCGGTGCGATCCTTGGATCCGAGCGGCTCCGGATCGCCTTCGCCAACTTTGCGAGGGAAGCGTTCAAGAGCAAGGAAGATGAAGAGAGAAGAAGAAGACAGCGATCGCCGAGTCTTTAATTTACTTCCTGGTCATCCGGGTAAAGGTCGGACGGATGAGCTGTGATATATATTCTCATTCTCGCTTTTACACGTATGCACTCACATCCAAATACACTTACGCACACACATTCATTTCATCCATTTGTTTATTCATTTGTTCACTCATTCATCCAATTACTCATTCATTCTTTAATTGTATATATTCTCTCTTTCATGTAGTGGTATGATTTGTAGATGGGGTTATTACCCACTTCTACTTAGACGTAGTTACAACTTTATACTTACTTACGTATTCAGTCTGTGGTCCTGCGAGAATACGTTGGTGCTCGCTCTGGGTAGTGTCATCTTATCTAGGATGTGGTTCCTCGGTGATCAGAGATTTAATTTAGGGGAATACACTAACAAGTAACACTACCCAACTGATACTCACCGATTTGAATGAAACTTAACATACTTATTAAACAGCGAAAAATATTAAATACGTGTTTTTTTGTTTCGGCTAAATACGCTTTTTAGGAGTAGAAAGCACCCCTCAATCCCTGGAGGTAGAAACAGTTATGACTAATTATTTCTGAAACGATACATTTTCTGAAAAAAGTGCTTAGGACCAAAGTTGTAGAGTTCAAAGTGATGCACTTGATGGCGACCTTAAAGTCGATTTTCAAGGTCAATTAAATTTGGAAATAATTAGCCGTTGCCGGACTTTGACCACATCCTGTATCTATAATCAGTAATTTTATGCGTTGACTCAATCTGTCTTCAGAATTGATTTGTTGCGTTATTTTCCTAAAAAAAGAAAAAAAACCTGACGTAATGGGAAAATAGGCGCAAATTTATAGAAAAAATAAGGAGAAAAAAGTTTTGTAAGTAACTTCAGAATAGAAGTAAAGATAAGAAAACATAAAATGTCACTCTAATTGTAAGTTAAACATTACCTTCATGCTATATTAGAAATTTTCAAATTTTTTTAAATTTTTATTGCTACTCTGGAGTTATCCACAATACCTTTTATTCTTTATTTTGTATTAGGATTTCATTCGGACATATGATCAATTATTATTTTCCCGACTGTCGTTGAGCAAGCATTTTCCAAAATTACTTCTTGATCACTTATTTGCTATGAGCTATCTTGCTCGTGAATTTCGTTCGAATATACCTTCAACCATCATTTTCACATCTGTACTTGGGCGAGTGTTCATTGTTTATAGTTTTACATCAATTGTTCTTACGACTGCTGTTTCTCGTGAATGTTTTCAATATTCTTTCGAAAAGTATTTACTGCAAGTACTTTTCCATCATTTGTTCTCACGACTATTTTTTGTGTTAATTTCATTTAGGCTTACAATCATAAACTCTGCTTTCTATGAATTTACTTTGAATCTCTGTTATAATATTATTAAAGCATTGTTAATCTGTAAAATTTCATAATATCATTAAACCCAAAAAATATTTTAAAGTTATTATGCCTCACTTTCGAGGACCCAGTGTACAATATAGAATCTAGAGTAACAGATGAAGAAAGATCATTCGCTTCTCAACTTGCAGATTTGATAAAAGACGCTATCAATTTTGATATATTTATAGAGACTTATGATTCTTTGAACTGTACTGATGCTAGTGTGATTCCTGATGCTGTTTTAGTTGAAGACAATCCAGAAGATGTTTCGGAAGTTGTGCAAGACGATACAAAATTCAGAGAAATTGTAGACATTGATTATAAGAAGAGAGTAATTGAATTTTGGCGATCTGGACAAAAGAAAAGAAGGAATATAGAATCAGTTAAAAACCGATTTAAGAAAGTTATAAATGTAACACAATTGTACCGATGGGAAGCACAAGTTGCTGAGGGTGGGTCAAGGACTGATAAATTGTTATATATCTCTCAATTCGTTCTAGAACAATTTAACAGTGCATCTGATCGAAATCTATCCATTCACGATTTAGATCTAAAGAGATGGGCCTTGAAAGCAAGAGAGGTAGTTCATTTGCCTTCTCAATTATTTACGGCTTCATCAAAATGGATACACAACTTTAAAATACAACATGGTATTGTTTCAAGAAAAATAAATAAATTCGTGACACAAGCGCATATTTTAAATAAAGCAGAACTATTGGAACAATCTTCCAATTATGTGAGTCAAGTTAAACTAGAGATAGGCTTGCTAGGAACAGCAAACGTTTACAATTCAGATCAATCAGGGTTCAATTTGGAAACACATGCTGGTCGTACATTAGCCTCAAAGGGTTCTTTGAAAGTGGAGTGTCTTGCTCAATCTTTGAATTCCTTGACTCACAGTTACACAATACAACCTTTAATATCTGCCGATGGTATCTTGAAATCCCCCTTATTAATAGTTCTGCAAGAAACAAGTGGCCGTTTCGGACCGATAATACAGAAGTCAATGTACAAAGCAGATAATATCCTCGTTTTCGCCACAAAATCTGGAAAATTGACATCCGACATTGTTATTAAATGGTTTGAAGATGTCTTCTTGCCTAATGCTGGCAAGAAGTCTATTTTGTGTTTGGACTCTTGGTCAGGACAAACAGAAAAGAAATTTGAAAATATAGACAAGGGTAATAAAGAAATAAAAATCCTTACAATTCCTGCGGGAACAACTGGCTTCATTCAACCATTGGATGTCTACGTATTCAGACCGTGGAAAAACTTCCTGAAACAATTTTCGGACTTAATTCTCTTATACAACTATGATATTAACCTACATTTGAGGAATAACATTCTCAAAATTCAATCATTAATCCACAATCAATTCTCATCACCCCGATTCCAAAACATGATTAAATATGCCTGGTGGAAAAGTGGATATATTGAAGAAAAACCAGATAGATGTGAAACGCCTGTTGATTTCTGTTTAAAGAATTGCGGTACAGTCTGCAAAATCTGCAATAACATTGCAGTAATAAAATGTGCGTGGTGTACTAACTCTCTGTGTATGGAGCATTTTTTTGCGAAAGAAGATAAAGCTATTCCTCATTATTGCCATGAATATAAAGAATAATGCCAATTATCATGGAATTAATACTCATAGACTATGAAAAGAAATTATGAAATCTTGCCTTCACTGGCTGGATCTCGACCATCTTGCCTTTACTGGTTGGATTTCGCTCACATCTTGCCTTTACTGGCTGGATTTCGCTCACATCTTGCCTTCACTGGCTGGATCTCGACCATATCTTGCCATTACTGGCTAGATTTCGCTCACATCTTGCCTTCACTGGCTGGATCTCGACCATATCTTGCCTTTACTGGCTGGATCTCGACCATATCTTGCCTTATTTGAATGAATAATTAACTTTTAATTCTTTTATTGATCGAATTATTGACTGATCTTGCCTTAATTGGTTGGATCAATGAACAATTTTAAATTGCAGAGGTTTGTTTTATTTACAAACCACCAACGTTCTGAATGTAAAATTTTACGCTCTATCGATTCTAGGGATGAAAAGTAAACTACTCCCTTTGAAAAACATGAAATGATTTTCAAATGACCTTGAAAATCGACCTCAAGGTCGACTTCAAGGTCGCCATCAAGTGCATCACTTTGAACTCTACAACTTTGATCCTAAGCACTTTTTTCAGAAAATGTATCGTTTCAGAAATAATTAGCCATAACTGTTTCCACCTCCAGGGGTTGAAGGGTGCTTTCTACCCCTAAAAAGCGTATTTAGCCGAAACAAAAAAACACGTATTTAATATTTTTCGCTGTTTAATAAGTATGTTAAGTTTCATTCAAATCGGTGAGTATCAGTTGGGTAGTGTTACTTGTAAGAGGGGACACTCATACACCACACACATCTACTCGGGTTTGGCGGGAAGGGGGGTTTTCACACATTTGACACGCACGTACTCCGACACAACACATACAGGGATAGTTTTGGAGGGTGGAGTGTAGCGAAGGAGTAAAGGGCGGTTAGGGGGGAAGGGGGAATCCAAGTAACCGGGTAGTCCGCGATTCGTATCACATCGCAGTATTTTTATAGTAGAATCCCGTTAAACGGAGGTAGGGCGTTAATGCCCCAGCTGAAGGGGGTTTCCGAGGTGTCATGCATATGCGGTTTCTTGGATCCTCCCAGTTTCAGGCAGTCCAGATCGGTCTGCGTACAGGGGTAAGGTTTTAGTGGGTAGAGTCTGTTGCTTTCTTCGGCAACAATGAGGCGAGTCTTACACTGCCGGTTAGTACGGGCTAACCGGCAGTGCGTAAGTGCATTTTCTCATCCCTCGCAAAAAAAAAAGATGCTTGGCTGGATGCAAGTTGGGTGTAGAATTAAATACGTTATTGGATACAGGATTTGGTTCAGTGTTCGATACAGGATACATACAGGATACAATTAATGCGGAGCAGAATGCCTTGCGGGATGCGAGACTGTATAAACGGCTGTGGACAAGGTTGGGTGCAAGGCCGTATGTAGATAGGGTGCAGGATTAAATACTGAATTGGGTATGGAATTGGATGCAAAGTTTGGTGCGGGAATTAATGATTGCGGGGCATGATACGAGCTGGGTTCAGATGTAGGTGCAGGGCTTGATGCAGAGTTGAGTGCAGGATTGAATACTGAATTGGGTGTAAAAATAGGTGTAGAATTTGATGCAGAAATGTATAAATGAATGAATGCCGAACAAGGTGCAGTGCTGTTTTCATAGCTGTGTGCAAGCCTGTGAGCGAATCAAGTACAGGATTAAATGCAAAATTAGGTGCGAGAATGGATGCTTGGTTCGGTGCAGAAATTAATGAATGCGGAGCAGAGATCAGAACTGAGAACCAGATTTTGTGCAGGGCTTGGTGCAGATTAGATACAGTATTGAATGCAAAATTGGGTGCAGAATTGATTGCAGAATATTTGGCAGGAATAAATGATTGCGAAGCATAATGGAGGGGTGTTTGCAAGTCTGGGTGCAGTGCTGAATGCAGATTCAATGCAAAATTGGTAGCAGGACTGGGTGTAAGGTTTTATGCAAAAATTAATTAATTAATCCAAAACAAGGTGCAGGGTTGTTTGCAAGGCTGATTGCAGAGCTGTGAGCGGATCAAATGCATGATTGCGTACAAAATTGAGTACAAAATTAGTTGCAGGTTTATGGTGCAGAAATGAATAAATGCAGAGAAGGATGCAGGGCTGTTTGCGAGGCTGGGTGCAGGTTAATAAGTATTAAAATATTTTCTTTTACTGACATAATTTTGATGAGAATAATGAAAATTTAATATTTTCTCTCGCTGATATAATTGTTTTTTAATAAAAATGAGGATTAAAAAAACTCATTGACAATTTTAATAACAATTAAAAAGAATTTAAAATATTCTCTCTCGCTGACAATTTTAATGAGGAAGTTCGTTGATGGTTTTCGATGGTATAGGATGTTTCGCAGTCGCTTTATGTTCAGACCATGTCTATGATGGTTTCGGTGCCAATCTGCGTGCTGGGTATGTAGCCCGCGTGCGCGGTGCATGTGTGATTAGAGGCAAGCGCTAAATTGCGCTATATATCTCTAAAGCCGATAAAAGTTGTATGCGCGTGACTGATTGTTAGGCCGAACACTTTTGGTTACTATTCGGCCAACTTCGCGATTTGAGCGGCAGGCTGTGCTCGTCAGACGCGGACTGACTGATGCCTATTTTTTACACTTCGTGACGTTTCGTCGCAATATGAAGCGCGATTCCACGGAAATAAATGGATTTCCATGATATACGGATGCCTCTTGGGGCAGCCATTTTGTTTGCGACGAAAGGATTTTCCACAGATGTGCGCCTCATAAATCACCCATCACAGGAGAGAGGCTCAACTTACCTCGTCTCACCGTTCCGCAATGGCTTCCACCCAGTGGTCTGAAGTTGTTTCCCTATATTCTTATGTCTATGTGTGTCTAATAGTTTTTGTTCACTATTTATAGTGTGAGTTCAATTGTTCACTTTCACTGTACATGTGTGTACATAGTCCACGTTTATAGTTGGTTTCCACCCCGTGGCATGAAGTTTTGTCCCTATATTCTTATGTCTATGTGTGTCTAATAGTTTTTGTTTACTGTTTATAATGTGAGTAAAATTGTTCACGTTCACTGTACATGTGTTTACATAGTTTACGTTTATAGTACATAATGTGTCTTTACACTTCGATGTTCAAACGGTACTTATTGCTTTTTTCATTCTTTTTTACTCATTCCTTCCGCAATCGCCTAGCGATTGACAATCCGTATTAATAATCACGTCATACTTCTCATTACTTATAGCCTCAGGGAGGTGGGAAAGACCGAGAGACCGAGCATCCGAGCCACACGGCGCACGCTGCTCCGAGGGTTCTCTTCGAACACTTGCAGGATTCTCTCCTTTCGTCCACACGATAATTAATTGGTGCACCAGCGTGTCGCCGATTTAATGTAAGTACTCCCGACTTTATAAAATAGTTATTTTAATTTTAAAAATTCTAATCTTTATTTGCACAAAATAGTGTTTTCTAAACCGTTTAAAAAAAGACTGTTTTACAAATTTTTTAATTGTAAAATGTATTCTACAAAATTAATGTGATATCAAACAATAGCGCCAACTGAAAATAAAAATTTTTTTTTAATATTTTAACCGAAAAAAGTTGTACAAAAGAATTGTTTTAATTTCCTACAAAAATTAAAAATTTTTTATTAAAGAAAAAGGAACTTTTTTCTCCTAAATTTCAAAATATATATTATAGCAACAAATAAATTTAATTTAGATCTAAATTTAATTTAGAACTATATTTAATTTAATTACATCAATAACTGCAAAGTAAATATATTAAAGAATACGTTAATTTAAGCATATTATTTAGTTTAGCAGCGCCAAGTTTTTTTAATTTAAAATTTCTAATTTTTGTAGAAAATTAAAACAACTATTTTTTACAACTTTTTACGGTTAAAATATTTTTAACAGTTTTTATTTTAATTGGCGCTATTGTTTATCACATAATTTTTGTAGAATATATTTTACAATTAAAATAATTTGTAGAACAGTTTTTAACAGTTTAGAAAACACTATTTTGTGCAGATAAAGATTAGAATATTGTAAATTAAACTAAAACTATTTTGTAACTACATAACAGTTTTTTCACAAGTGGCGCGTGTACTTGGCGCCTTTTTTTTAATGTACGTATTTAGGGTTTCTAATATTCTACGAATAAATTACAGTCCTTAACCTAATAGTATTATTTCATTGTTATTTGAATCGTGCAATTTTATTATGCCAATGGGTTTTTGGGCTGCTTTTCAGAAAATCATTATCTGAGGGATATTTCTTTATTCTTGGAAATTACGCAGTTACTTTGATTTTTTTAAAGCTGAAGATAGATCACTCTAATCAAATTATTGGCTGATTACTAAGCATAATATTATACCCAAGGTATTTTTAAAAAAATATAGGTAACAAATTATTGTGCTTAAAAAAAAGAAAATAAGTTTCTACTTTATTAGCCGTACTGTCAGTTCTAACTTTATCTTTAGCTCCAGCTTCAGCTCCAATTCTACAATTTGTCCTATTTGCAATTAGTTAGCAATTTTACCGTTAATACAAGTTTTATTTTTGTTTTACTTTCAGCTTTAGGTTAAACAACTACATTATTTGAAACTTTGGATTTAATTTTAGTTTAATTTTACTCTTACACGTTTGGCTTTAATACCACTTAATTCTATTACAAGCAACCTTCGAAATGGCCTTATACACTTTTTTAGAACATGTATTTTTGGAGAAAATCATTGTTGTTTCGTCAAAAACGAATATCTTTGAAATCGAGTAAAATATATTGACATGTAACTAACGAGGAAACTTGTTTTACATGTTTATATCGCCCCAAGTGGCCAGTTTCATTTAAAAGAAAATTAAAAGGTTATGCCAACTTAACAATTTATCATTAAGTCCATAAATTTTTTAAGTATTATTTTTAATTTACTATGATTAATATCTACACTTTTATTACTATCTTTATCTTCATTAAAATATATTTAATATTAAATTAATAATTAACTAATTTTTGTGTGTAACGTTTAAATTAATATCAATTATTAATAATACATTTGTGGGTGCAGTAGCAAAGGGAACAGAACACGGTGTAGGTTAGATACGTTTTTATTGATACACTGTACGAGTACTCGAGGATGTGTGTTCGATCAGAACGTTGAGAGGTAACTACTCGTCGATTGCTCTCGCCGAAGACGCGTCAAAAATTACAGAATAGAATTTTAGTCAAGGGTAAATTACGAGATCTCCCGTGGTTCGCTTCATCGTTACGAAGGGGTTCTGGACGACACATGTCGAAACACAGCGCCTCGACCATGTGTGTCGAACCCGCGCGACGGCGCGTATTCGTGAAATCTTGGATTTACGATAGGTGAAAGGGTAAAAGATCTGTGTTTTTATTTACGTGTGTTAATAATAAATTAGACGAAAAGGAACTTGAAAAGAACAAAACAGATAGGAAAGAATAGAAAATAAAGGTGAAAGTTGTGTTCGCGGAGACTTGACTTGAGGGTGACGTAGCGTACGTACGCCGCTACACATTTATAAATATTAATTATTTTTTCTTATGTTATAGGAAAAAATAGATATGTATTTATATTTTTTAGACATTTTTTATTTTGCTGCATTTTACTTCTTCATACATATTTAATTTTTAATTTTTTTCTTTTAATAAAATGTTTAAACTAAGAGAAATCAACACTTTTAAAATATATTATTGATATATCTCTATATTTTTATATATTTATAAAAATAATTTAGACAGTTCAAAGGATTAATACAACGATCTAACAATTACCGCAATTTTAATTACTTTATTAGAGAATCTCTGTGACAATCGGAAGGTACAATAATAACACTCAGAAAGAGTAAGAAGGAAATAGAGAGAGATGAATTATCTCGATCGTCTAGTGAAAGGTACACGTACTCAACCTCCCCGAGTATATCACGAGGGAAACTCTTACCAGCAGACTCAGTATCATCTTCAACTTCCTGACCTGGTCTCTATTTGGTTGAATAGATCTGGTCGCTGTGCGGTGTGCATTTTAGAGATAGTTTTCAATCAAGACAATAAATATATCTTAAAGCATTTATAATTTGCAGATGCGGTAAATGGCACGATTTTTCGCAGTGTGTGATACATTTGAAAATCTGTGGGAAAAAGTTATCGTCAACTTTCAAGGTACGCATTATCTTAGACATTCTGTTTTTGTTATTTCGTTTTTTTATCGTTATAATATATCGTTATGTATAACAGATCTTTTTATAATAATACCATGCATATAATATTTGTATATTAATTTTTGTGTTCTCATTTATTTCTCTGTGTAAAGCATCATTAAATTATTTCAAGAAAAAGGTTTTAGAAAAAATTTACATACATTTATATATGTTTATATTACAAAATTATATGTATCAGATAGTTGTCTATGACTAGGGAGTTTTATGAAATAAAAATATAACTGTGTGCGGTAAAACTGACTCTTTTTGAGAAAACATTACTACCAATCAATTTCTCATTAACCTTTTTTAAAAATTATTTTTGTAATATTGTATAATTATGTATTGCGGTGAAACGTAAGAGAAACTTGTTTCAAGCAGAAAGTATCCTCTTCGTTCAATTTCTGTAAACACCAAAGGTTAATTTTTTTAACAGAAGTATGTCTTTCTTTTTAATAAATAAATTGTGTAGCCATACACAAGATAAAATTAATGATATAGCATTTTCTGTAACAAGTTTTTAAAAATTAGAGATTGAAAATTTTAGATGGTTAGGACAGGTACATTAACAAAAATATGTTTGTTTATATGTGATTAGTCGAACTCAGCATTTAACGCAAGTTTTTAAATGTCGTAACATAATGAAAACTTTTGCAGATGCAATTCTGTCAATATAAACATAAAATGTCTCGGAGCGCTACAGTAACTACGATGATTAATCATTCCATTATATTGCTGGATCTAATTAGATTTTGAAAATGTAGACGTAGGCTTGTATGTTTAATATTTCTAAGGAGCAAAAGCCGAATTGATAATTGATTCTTTCCAAGGCAATTTTATTTATCGCTAGTCGTGGATTAATACCGCGAATCTTGTGCTCTTATTAAATTGGTGGTTATATAATTCTTAACTATTTTGCGTGAAATAAACAAATTTATTCATTGGTTACAGCTTAATATCATATTAATCTTATTTCATTGAAAATAAAAAAGAAATAACAAAAACAAATAATCATCTTTTCAATTATATTCTAAATAAAAAAAATATATCGGTCTTTCGAACTATAAACTTTGCAAAACGCAATTTCTGAGACACCATGTTCGCAGCGATAGTAATAGTTTATCTTTAAGAATTTACTTTATATGTTACAAAATATCTTTATAAAAGACTTAATTGATGTAAAAGGACTATTATATTAGAGAGAAAGAGAGAAAGAAAAAGGGAGAGAAAGATTATGCAAGAAAATTTTAAGACTATTAACAAGAAGTAAAATAGTGTAAAATAATTCATCAAAATTATATCAACGAGACTCTCGCGCAGATTTTGAATATGAAATTACATATTTCAATATTCCTTATAAATTCATATAACAAAACATTGCGTAAACAATTATGACATCAAAAAATGTAATACTTGATTATATGTATTTTTGTAAAGCCATTCGCCAAGATTCAATGTAATTCCTCGACTTTCTTCTATTACGCGTACATACATGCGTTCTTCTGTAGTAATAATCTTATGTTCGCGTAAAATCTCAATCGCGAGAAAGCGAAAGTGTTCGCGGAGAATCTAGGCGATACGGACATCCGGATGGATGATTTAATACAAGCGCGAATTGACGTTTGTGTGATGAAACAGCAAAAAATCAAATGGCTTATCCTTTCATTTGAAAAGCAATTTAAATTTTATTTTACTTTAAACCACAATAGAAAAATGTGGAACCTATATTAATATTAAACTTTAAATTATGTAAATATATGTTTCTTCATATTCATTATTTGATTTTTAAAATATACCTGATTTATGCCTTTTTTAAGATGGAATTTTAATATTTATCAGTTTTATAAAATTATTTTGATATACATATAATGCTTTTGTGCAGATTAAACTTTCTTACATTCTTATTTATTCTATCGCATTTTTAACGTATTTCTTTCATTTTATTCAAAGTTTACAGTAAATTTTTCTGCGTTAGTTTTGTTTTTATATCTGGAAAATGTAAAATAAGCGATTACCCTAGTTATCGCGTTGCCAAACGACGAGATGAATTTTGTCACATATTTGCTTCGATTCTTCTGTATTATTGCGGCATCTGTATTATTGCGCACTTCTACTTTTGTGTGTCTCGTCATGAAACTTTCTTTTCGACATGACTATAAAATGAAATAAAATTACCAAGTATCCTCCTCGAAAATAGTATTATTATTAATCTGCAAAGTTAATACGAGTTATATAATTATATGTAAAATAAAACAATATTCAATAGTATCAATATTTTTGGAAAAGGGGCTATTAGAGATAAATGTGCCAAATACAAATAAAATTATCACAAAGTAGGACTTTCATTGTGACGAGAAGAAAGGTAGATGCAATCGCATGAACAAATTTACTCGACCGTGGCAGATGCGTTGAAATTAAACCTATAATAACATAACAACATTGAATTGTCTGTTCGCCGCTCGAAAATTGGTTTCAAGAGAATGGATCCTTTCAACTGCTTCCATTAGTGGTAACAGTCACTATTATATTGATATATTGACATATATTGATTTTTAAAGTTGAATATATTTTTGCAATAATTATAAAATAATGGCCATCTGCGTAGCACTAAAGAGCTTGACATTTTCAAAAAGTTTTATTAATATATTTTGATATTTATTATCATGTTAATTACATACTAACCATTGTTTTTAAATTGGAGGAAAATGGATGCGTACTAAAGCAATATAATATTTGTGTTCTTGAATTTGCATTCGCTGAACATTTAGTTAGGAATTAAATCATTTAAAAACTATTTGAGAACCAAATGCATGCGCAATAGCGCAAAATTGATAGAGGATTATGATATTTCTAGTGCATTAATT
>OZ020535.1:27500-160000 GCA_963971435.1 Lasius platythorax
TATATATATATATATATATATATATATATATATATATTAATATATATTAATAATATAGATTCTGTCAAATACTTTGAATTACTACATTTAAAACTTTTTTACTAAAATTTAATATAAATTTTACATAGTTTATAGCTAACGATTCATTGATTCTAATCTAATCAAGGTCTATCTAACATCAGACGGTCGATATGTACCGCCGGAAGGCCGACCTGATTATAATCACCCGAAAACCGTCGATACAACTTACATTATACGAAGGCCGTTTACGCAGACAGATTATCAAACGTTTAACAATTTCGAAAACATTAAACTTCGAAGTTATTCAAAGCCACAGATCTATTCGTATTATAGACAATTCGTACCGATAGTACCACCCGTCAAACCGGGTATTTACAAGCCTATTGTAACGCCGGCAAATAAGGATTGGTTTGATTTATCAAGCTGGAGGATGGAATATGATTGGGATACCGTATATGAACCATTTGATGATTACTTTGTTAACAACATCGCGCTCTTCAATTCGCATCAGGTAATGTCTTATATTATATTCATATAAATATAATACTATATTTATTGCTTTATATCAATATAAATACTATTTTTATTGCATTAAATGTGAGAAATAAAAAATATAAAAATAAAAGTGTTCTACAGTATATTTCTCTTACTTCGTTACATATATGTATATATATGGTATATTATATATACAAAAAAGATTTCTCTATACCTATTAATGTCAGCAATATTGTGTATTCTTAAATTAGTGTTGTTGTGTATTATTAAACTAATGACACATTGTTTACTAGATCATCGAGGATTATCAAGAATTTCTCAATAAATTTCATAAACGATCGTTGAGACACGTGAGCTCAAAAAGTGACAATATGAATCAACAGCATCGCCAAGACCGACAGTATCAGTATTCGAAACTATCGCCAACACTTGATCAAAAAATCAGCTCGAGTATCGCCAATTCTCACAATTCTGCCTACACAAGTGTCGCAAGTATACCGGAAACCAGTTTTTCTTGCCACGGGAGAAAGAAAATGTTCGCCAACATCGAAACTAAGTGCCAAGTAAAACTGGTTTATTAGCCTTCCTTTTATATTTATATGCATTATATTTTCGAAAGCAAAGAAAAAAAACGCAAGCTCTAAATCACAAACTTGAACCAAATTAAGGGATATAAATAGACAAAAAAACTTAAAATTTTAACTAAGTAAAACTCTTTGATGTGAGTGTGTGTGTGTGTGTGTGTGTGTGTGTGTGTGTGTGTGTGTGTGTGTGTGTGTGTGTGTGTGTGTGTGTAATTAGGTATCTATCAAAATCATTATTGAGGATTAATTCTATACTTAATAAGTAAAGTTTTTCAGAATATAAAAGTCTAAAAATTAATTGGAGAGAGAGACAATCTGTTAGAGCATAATAAATTTATTACAGTATATGATACGAATTTTCTCATGCGCTTGCTTATCTGTGCGTATGATTGATATATACGTTGTACATGTGACTTATCATCTCTATATATTCACTAATTGATGAAAAGATTAAGTGAGAGATTTTACAACGCTATTCAAGAGTAAACATATAAACAGGAAAAAGTATCTTCGAATCTTGCGTGTCTGTCCGTAATAAATCTTTAAATTATAAATTTAATTTATACAGATGCTTTTGATTTCTCTCGAAAATTTTAGTTGAGCGTGTGTAAACGTTTCACATGAGCAAATCACTAAATTTTATTTTTCACGACATCTAATTTGCAAAGACATGTGGCAACAGCATTTGATTAATCGTATCGCGTCATGATGTTATTTCCAACTCAACGAGTGATTTCACAATTCACGACAACGTGTACTATCCATCCAGATTTTTACACGCGATGCATGATCTAGATCAACGTTCGTCTGTATGTTACAGTTACTCCTTTAATGAAGCGGCCGACTTGAATTACGGCATATTGCAAAATCGCGATCTTCAAACGATGCTACGATCTTCTCGCACGATACGAACGTAAAAAGAGCGCTCACAACCATGCAAGTTATACATATGAAAAAAGTCTATATAATCATGAGTAGATTAAGCGATTATAATTTGCTAATTATTCGATCAACTGCTGTCGTAAACAAGTTATAGCGATTATAAGTTAACAAACATAATTGGTAATTTTTATTTCCATTTTTGCTTGGTTACTATGTATTCGGCAAAATAAAAGATTATAAAGACAATTATGAAGTAAAACAAATGAAAATAATTTATAAACTATAGCCAGTAATAATAAGGTTACTAGCAGAGAGAGAGAGAGAGAGAGAGAGAGAGAGAGAGAGAGAGAGAGAGAGAGAGAGAGAGAGAGAGATCAAAATTGTATATTTTCATGCACATTTATATGCCGAATTGGTGTATGAAATATTCTACAACATATTTTCTATATATAAATTTTCTTAAAAAAATTAGCCTCTAAAATGAATGACGCAGATGGCGTTAAAAGAGGCTTGGTAAGCATTTTACGAAAACCGACATGGTGAGCTCTTTCGGGCTTTTTCTTGCTCTAGAGAACGATTTTCTTTAACAACAGATAGTACAGATAAGATCAATGAGATAGATAGATGAGGTAGATGTTTTATTATGTATAATTTAATATCAGATAAAAATAAATAAATTTACGAGAGAATATATGGGTATTGTAGTAAAACACAAACTTTACATAATGTGTAAAGAGACAAAAAAATATATATCATATCTTATTTTTATTAATATTAGCTTTACTTTTTCAATGATATTATAATCAACGATAATTAACGCGTAATTATTAGAGAGCTATTTTATGAGCGTCACGAGAAAATTAAACGCGCGAACGTATATATTTATTTGGCGATGGCGAAATTTAATAATGTGCAGGTAAAAAGATGAAACATTCTGATTAATAAAATTGTCAATCTTTTAAAACTCGCAATTTGTGTTGTACGCTATTTTGCATCTTTCTTTATTAAATTATAAACCGCGAAATAAATATATCAGATATTTTATTATAGTAACTAAGAAAAATTAAAGACTTTATTTTCATATATTAAATAAGTATTTCGAACTATATGCACAAGAGAAAGATTTCATTCACGTTTTCATTATAAATTCAAAGATATAAATTTTATTTTTGCAAAGCGTATGTAAATTGTATGTAAAATATAATATATATAATTGTATGTAAAAAATATCTTTTGTGAGAGAGGAGTTAGTGCTGTTTTTTTCTTTTCCTATAAAATCTCTATACTATTTAATATGTATTAAATATTGCAATATTCCACCGCATTAGATTTTGCTGATAGTATCTTTGATTAATATTAAGATCTGCTTTTTGCAAGAGAACGCTATAGGTGCTGACAGTTTTTAACTTGTAAAGAATTATCAAGAGATATGGAGTAGTTATAAATCATCAGGTTTTATCTTTTTAGCGAAATAAAAGATTTATTTTCTTTTATAGTAACATCAGCATCTTGCGTCAAAGAGAATTGTTAAACAAAATTTTTATGCATCTGTATAATGCATTACATTGCATCAAGTTGCATTAACAATCGTCGGCGATGCACGATCTTGATGATGTCGACAGTCATCTAAATTTCTCTATTTTACTATACAATTAACCGATGCACACGTATCTCATAATGGAAGGGGCTTGATGTCTCGTGTTACGTGTAGTTTAGACTTTCTCTTTCTCAATGTGACATAATTTCTCATACACCTAAGCGTTACAGCTGAAACTGGGTCCAGTTTCGTTCATATTCAAACTCGGTGCGGTCATGCCGAGTAGTCGCTGTATCCTTCCAGTACTTTTGCTTGCCACTATACTGGCAGCATCGTGTTCAGCCATTGTTCAGGTAAATCTCGGTTTTACTAGGCAAAAATAGTTTTCCGTTGTAAACTGCTTAAATAATATACATCATATCTGAAATTTCAGCTATATTTATTGATCAGTATTTTACATATAATCAGTATTTTACATATAATCAGTATTTTACTTACAGTCTTTTTACTTGGATTGTGCATTTTTTCTGGCATTTTAATGAAATATCTGTGATATGTGTACATTATAACAATAAAAAGAACCGAGTATCAACTCTGAGACAAATTTATTTCACAGATGCGATTGCTTTATAAAATATCATTTAGTCTTGATTTAAAAAGATTTTAATTTTGGTAAATCTTGTGCCTTCAGAATGTTTAAATACAAAAAATTAGATGCTATTGTTTAATAAATAAGTGTTTTCTCTTCTGCAGATACATTGATTTATTACTAAAGAATTGTATTGCATGCTTTGTATAAAATAAACTATCAAATTGTAAAGTGTGATATTATACTTTTGCAATATATGTACGATTCACACATAGATATATAAATTTAAAAATAAATAATTAACATTTTTTTATTAACAATGACATGTGTATATAAATGTATGTATGTACATATATATACATATATATATACATATATGTGTACATAAAATATATGTTCGTGATACATATCACATTATATTATATATTCGTATTGAGATGCGTCGATACCTGATCGATGCTTTGTATCTTCAGATTAAAAAATAATGAACACAATACTCTCGACCTTCTTCAGATTAAGTTAAAGTTGTATTAAATCGATTTGCTTCGTAATATGGAAAGTTGTAGAATAAAGATAATGTGAAAAAACGTCCTTGGCTTTGAATAAATCAAGGCAACATTTCGAGAAGGTTCGTTACACTCTGCTGGACTCCAAACTTTTTCTAAACTATAAAAGAAAACGAGTTATGTGTGATCTGATACTTTCTCTCTCTCTCTCCCTCTCTCTCTCTCTCTCTCTCTTTAAAAAATTATTTTTTACATTATATATGTTTTTACATTACACAATATATGCGTTTTATCGCTTTACTTTGTATTTAAAATATCAACGTTATTGCCATTATGATTATTTTTTATAATTTACATCTTATGTTATTGTACTTTGTTTTGCTTGTTTCCCAATCATGTTAATAACAGATGCTATCAATTTTTATAAATGAATTAGAAACAAGGTCCGGTGGATGACTATTACGATGAGTATCAAAATTTTCAACCGGTAGTGGGATTTCGAAAACCAATTATCGTAAAAGAAGAGTCGAAAAAAGAACAGGACTTGAGTAAAATTCCTGGAATTCCTGGGGTGGATTATCCCATTTATCATACAGTGCCGCCTACGAGTTTTTCCTGCGCATATGTTCCGATCATACCAGGAATGTACGCAAATGTGGAAACCGGTTGTCAGGTATTTATACGTATTTATATACATGCATACATATATATATGTATATATACCTTTTTCTTTTTTATTTATTTATAATATTTTATACTAACTTTAAACTTTATATGAAGGTAAATAGAAGAAGCAGTAGTAGAATTAACTGTCTTTACTTAAAAAGATTTTGATAATTCTTGTGCCTTGAGAATGTTTACAAAAAAATTTGTTTTTATTCTTTATTTGTAAAAATATAGAGAGCAATAAATAAATAATATAAATCAATTGCTTTTATTTCAATAATAATATTATAGAAATAAAACCTGTGTATGTCAGTGGTATACAATTGTTTTTTAAAACAAAAAAATTTTCTGTTTTTTTCTATATAAAATTGATGTAAAAATGCAGATATACGCTTTTCATATAAACAATAATAATATTTAGAATCATTTAAACAACTTTAATACATGTTGAAAATACTTTATCAATACACCGATCTCTTCTCTTTCCCTCCTTTGTATACCTCTAACGATATATTTACAAAATGGCTTTTATGTATTGCGCACTTTATGCCGTATTCTGCACAAAACCGATAACGCTGCTTGCAAAGTAAGCAGGAAAAATTATTTTACTGATTTCGACGTAGCGTGAACGGTCAAAGTAGAGCGGATTTATTATGTAAGAGAACGGGCTGGCATTATTAAAACTTCAAGGCAACGCGGGAGTAAGGACCAATCTTGTCTTGGTGAAAGACAAACTCTGCGAGAGAACAGTCTCGGCAAATTGTTGTCGTAATTGAGCTTGATTCAGCCTTTCTCAGTATATCGAGTGCATGCTCAATGCAATTTTGTCTTTGCTCGACAATCTTTAGCATTTCGAAGAGGATATCTCGCACTCTTCTGATGAATTATATTATCTTTAATATTTGCATTTAATATACTATATAAAGCTTGAAAGCGATAATTGTCGTGGAAATATAATAAGACAAGCTATTGCTAATTCCTGTACGAACAATTAAATGCAATAAATGTATATAAATGTCGTTACGTGACTAAAACGTTCCGTCATGCATCGCAACTTGATTTCCAGAGCGCTAAACTTTCCTTTTCAAGAATGTCATTCGCTTCCTTTATATTTCCTTAAAGCTGATTTCTTTTTACCGTTTCATGTTGCTTTTAATATTTTTACCAAACTTGCACAATGTGTTTCGCGTATTAATTTCTTAATTATCATGTTTATGTAACAAAAAAGTATTATATTATCTTTTGATTTGACTAATTTATACCGAATAATTTTGTATATTCTTACATAGGAGTCAAAATTACAACTGCTAAAAAAGAGAAAACAGTTGTTAAATCAATAAAACTCTCTGTAAGACTAATTATGAGGTTTTAATTTTGTGTATTAAATTGTTATTGTTATAGGCATATCACATTTGCCATGACGGACGTGAAGGACATCAGGGTGCCTCTTTCTTATGCACCAATGGAACACTTTTTAACCAGCACGAATTTGCATGCGACTGGTGGTACAATGTGAATTGCGCCAATGCACCATCACTTTATAGGTAAATCTTTTAGAAATGTTCGATTCAGAATAATTTCCCAACAGATATATATATATATATATATATATATATATATATATATATATACGTATAATATGTTAAAAAATATTTTGCAATAATATAATAATTTTTTAATTATCGGAAATTTGTTAATCTATTAAATAAATTCTGACAGTAAAAAGCGGCTTTATTTTACGTACTTAATATTAATCTACGTCTTTTTCTTTTTCATGTTTGCAGACTAAATGCAGATCCATTAAAAAATCCATACGTACCAAAGGAGACAAAGGACGCGATTCGAGAAAGATTGAAGATTGTCATAGTTTAGATGTGATTAGCTGAATAGCTAGTTAATTTGTTCTCTATAATTTACCATTTTTACATAAATGTTAATTATAATTGTTTCGTTCGAATTTTAGCTATATATAAAGGAACAACAAACGTAAGCAACATACAAGCATTAATTTCTTTACAATGGAAAATCAACAAGTTATTTTTTTTTAATGATACGATTAATTTCCTAATTTCATTTTGCAATTCTTAATATATCAATTCTTCAATTTACACATGTCAACATCGACCATTCATTCATTCAGGGACACAAAGGCGGATATTGAGATGATAAAAGATATGGAGAGAGTACAGCGGAATTTTGAGAAAAGTATGGCGAAAGTGAGATTGATGCGTGAGATTAATCGAAAGAGAGTCATTAGCTTTCTTCTCTCTCCTTTTTAAGAGATATATAAGGTTTCCTCGAATCGATGGTATAATTCGAAAAGAGATAATTTCGCATGAAAAAAATAACGTAGGGAAAATAATATAGGGAAATAATATAAAAAAATATATATAGGATAAATTTCTTTCCTACAAAGCTTTGTTTTCGAAAAACTCGACTTAAAAAATCGGAAAATTAACAACATTTTTGTACCTTTTTAAGCTTGCATAAAGGCATTAACGGTATTGTGTTATTTGTCATTTATCGCAACGGCAGAGGCTACACAAAAATAAAAAGAAACATAATATTGCATTAAAAAAAGCAATAAAATTATTTGTCTTATTCTTTAAATATTTTGATTGCAATTGTGTTGAGATATATATCATAGTTGCTATCATAGTAATTATCTGTTGCGCGTTCACTTAAATATAATGTCAGTAGTCCGTAATATGCATCTAATTATTGAATCGTGCCATCGGCACGAGGAACTCTTGGCGAAATCTCAGCAGACACTTCCTGGCTTTCGCATGCACTCGCGTCTTCTCTCGTCGGCAATGGTTATGTCTCAATGGTCATGTCTCACACACGTAAATATCCGATTGCCATTAATTATCTGGCAAGAAGGATGAAAGTCGTAGATAATGATCTGAAGCGAGTATTGTTCGCAGTCGGTATTGTTAAGTGAGTAAAAAAAGTGCCGCGAGAGAGTATTTCTTCTTTTCCGCGAGATAAATTGAATTGATTATCGAAAAGCACATTAGGCATTTAAGCACGTAATTACGATAAAAAATGATTTTAATAACAGTTTCATCGATTAAAGTTAAGTACATAATTTTGTCATAATTTAAAACTTGGTAATTAAGATTTTGTTGCAAGGCATATCTTGCATAATTTTATTAAGTAAATTATTGTGATTGTACATTTTTGCTAAGTGATTGCACAAGTATTACAAGTTTAATTGAGAATATACATATACATATATGTATATCAGAATTAAATAAATTGAAAATATTAAGGAAGAGAAACTTGGTCGCAAACTCTTGCGAAAATCAGAAAGAGCGTTGGCGTCTACTGGAAAGTAAAGTCAAGGACGTTACCTGGCTTGCTTTCGTTATCGAAAGGCTGTGAACGCGCAGCGGAACGGTTGCACGAGGCGGATAAGAATTGCCCTTTCCTCTAGGACGTTTGAAACTAATAATGAAGTAGGTAACGACAGATAGGTCAGTCACGCAACGCACCGTCTCGCACGGAACTGTAACGTTCTCTGTGATTTTACTCGATTCCTTCAACAGATCGACAAACAAAACTACTATAAAGAAACAGTTCCTCTCTTGTATAATACCAATGCATTTATATTATCAATATTACCGATTTAATCATTGTAAACTATCTTTTATTTGATCTTGTAAAATTATTATAACAAAAATATATGCTAGAACATTATAAATGTATATTTGTGAGTTTTAACATCACACAGCTATAAGTAATACAAACTATTAAAAAAAATCAAAAGTTTATGAAAAATAGAAATAGAAATTTTATAAAGTAGGTGTGTATAAATAAAATAAAAGTGTACTACACAAAAAAAAGATTCTATAATTTGTTACTCTTAATGTATTAGAATTAATACACGATATTAGTATTTTTCTGATTACAAGTTGAATCGTACGATGCATACAAAGATGCAGTCACATTAAATTGCATAATCATACGTATTATACGTATTATGAGTGCGCGTATGTGACAATGTATATAATAATTATTATGCATGTTTATCATAGTTACGTTCGCTTGACGTAACGACCGCTTTTATTATCCATCTCGTGATAATTGCATTGTAGGAAAAATTATTGTCTTCGATAATAATAATCCGTTATAATGTTATATCTATCTAATCGTGTAACGTGAAGCATAAAGTAGAATAGAGTTCGCAAGTTCAAGTAAATATAATTGCTACGTGTTTTTTATGCGGTATATGTGAAATACATGAATGTATCTGTAAAGTTTACGGTTATGCATTGATATTCGTAGAAATTGCACAGAGTGTACCGAAAGCTACATATATCTAATATATCTAGAATCGAAATAATAGATTACGCAAACTATATGGATAATTATATATATTTCTTGTAGCTTAGATATGTGTATTACATTCTTAGTGTTTTATATATATACAATATGTTAATAAAAGCATATTTTTTATATATACAATATATTGATAAAAGCATGTCTCAGAAATCGTTTGGATAAAGTCTTTACATACTATAATACAAATACAAATAATCAACAAACATGTATTTTAATTAAGTACGATATATAACGAGACAAGATTAAAATAAAAAATAAATTATCATTATACTAGTGTTTTATATATATATATATATATATTTGTAAAACATTTATAACAAATTAGTATATTCAGTGTTGAATTATTGAGAAATTGAGACATTGTCGAAGAAAATAATTTAGCAAAATTTATTATATTTACACGATCATATCAATGATGCACAGAGATTGCGAACAGTTTAAAGATTATTACGAGATTGTAAAGCACAAATGATGATAATAATGTGGTTTGTTTAGTCTCTCGTATCCGGGTGAGAAACATACAAAAATTTCATCATGGTGCTAATAAAGCTCCAATTCACATCTTGAAACAGAATATTATCAATCAAGTATTTTTGCTTTAAATAATAAAAGTAAAAAATTATTATTAAATTCACGATTATCCTTTCTAATATGAGTATCGGTATGCCGCACAATATATTGCTTTATTTTGTACTTATTCACTAAAAGAGGAATAGAAAATATTCAACAATAAGATATATGTTAAAGAATACATATATATGTTAAACTATATATATGTTAAATAATACACACGCACACACATACAGAGAGAGAGAGAGAGAGAGAGAGAGAGAGAAAGAGAGAAAAAAAGAGAGAGGGAGGGAGAGAGAGAGAGAGAGTGAGTGAGGAAGAGAGAGAGGAAGAGAGAGTGGGTGAGGGAGAGAGGGAGAGGGAAAGGGAGTGGGAGGGAGAGGGGGGAGGGAGAGGGGGGAGGGATGGAGAGAAGGAGAAAGAGGGAGAGAAGGAGAGGGATGGAGAGAGGCAGTGGGAGGGAGAGAGGGTGATGGAGGGAGAGAGTGAAATGGAGTGAGAGAGGGACAGGTAGGAGAAAGGTAGAGGGAGGAAGAGTGTGGGAGGGTGGGAGGGAAAGAGAGGAAAGGAGGAAGAGAGTGAGAGGAAAGGTGTGAGAGAAGGAGGGAGGGAGAGAGGGAGAGAGGGAGAGAGGGAGAGAGGGAGAGAGAAAGGGAGTGGGAGTGAGAAAGGGGGTGAGCGGGTGGAGTGAGGCTGAAGAGAGGGGTAGATGGCTAGAGGGGAAGGGGAAGAGGCTGGGAGGCTGGGAGGGAGAGAGAAAGTGGGAGAGGGAGAGGGAGAGGGAAATGGAGGTAGGAAAGGAGAGAGAGAGAGAGAGAGAGAGAGAGAGAGAGAGAGAGAGAGAGAGAGAAGCGCACGTGATCAGATGAGGAAAAACAATCAAAACCAACAATGTAAAAACTTTTGTATAAAGTGTAATTAGTGTAATAACAGTATACTATACTAGAAATTTATCAGGAATCGATGTTTAATGATGTAGCGGGATTTTTTTTTAAATATTAACGCATTAAAAGAAAAATTATAGTTTCCACATAGCTTAAATAGGCAAAATTCCTCTTTTACAAATCTATACAAGATACGTACAAGATAATGAACATGTTTTTTTACAATTTTAAGTAATTTTAATAAAGCTAAAAATGTGTGAATTCTGAGACATTCTGTACAGATAGATATACACTCAGCTTGATTCCATAACAAGTTGCAATAAGTTTATGATGATGCTAATAATAAAGTCACACATGTAAGCTAATAATAAATAATAATGGCTATTCGTACAAATACAGAAGCTGCTTATGACAAATATAAAGCACGTCTCACGCATGCGATTAACTTTCATTTCTATCATTCATTGCAGAA
This sequence comes from Lasius platythorax, assembly GCA_963971435.1. NCBI lineage: Eukaryota > Metazoa > Arthropoda > Insecta > Hymenoptera > Formicidae > Lasius > Lasius platythorax. The sequence continues at coordinate 39,054 of OZ020535.1, forward strand.
ATCATAGTTAATGACTTAAAATAGATACAATTACTAGTTAATACGTTAAAAATAGCGCGAAAAGTATCAATCTTTTACTAATTTATTTTCCATTGTAGAACGAGACATCTTTCAAAATGTAATTAGAAAGTGGTTCATAAAATCTGTTTGACAATTTATGTAGAAATAAACGCTTCCATCAATCCTTGTCGTTTATGATCGTTTCTGTTACAATGTTTGTTTATTACCAAAATGGTTGATAAACCATCGATCAAGTTGTGAAAATGTATTCGTTACGCGAACAATACGATAAATTTCACACACACACACACACGCGCGCGCGCACGCGCACATCGTGTCATTTCCGGTTATATGTTATAGTATTGCACAAATGCAGTTGCCTGACGTGCATAAAGTGATACTCGCCAAGTGTCACGCTTGAATAACGAGATGACGTGTATTACGTGGTTTGTGCAATGACATCGAAGTAATTTCTAATTTAATATTTACTCTTTCTTTCTCTGCCTCTCTCTCTCTCTCTCTCTCTCTCTCTCTCTCTCTCTCTCTCTCTCTCTCTCTCTCTCTCACACACACACACACACACACACACACACACTCTATTTTAAGTTTTCACGCACAGTAAATTAATATTTATCTATTACGCGGTGAACGATTAATTTAAGATATAATATTTTATAAAATAAATTACAAACTGAGAACATCAAAAAATGAACAACTTATCAAAGCGCGACAATAATATACTTAATTAATATATATACTAAAAATTATTAAATTAATATACTTGCAGCTAATGAAATGTTGCATCGCTGACATTATTATCCTACAAGACAATTATCGAGAATAAAATTGGTAAAATACTTGGTTAGTTACATTTTTCTGCCATTTTGTTATTGCCTGACTGCCTGAACTAGCGCAATCAGAGTTTCATTATAAGCGCGTTATACGCTCGCTTACGGCGAATAAACAGCGTGAGACTGCAATGCGAAAGCGTGTTGGCATCACCAGTGAAGGCACGCGGTGTGCTACAGTTTTGTAAAAAAAAAATCAGACACCGATATACATCTAGATCGGATGCCGGCGCAATCGAATTTGGCACATAAACTGCAACTGCAAATTTTTTTAAAAGAGATAATTACATTGTGCTAACGTAAATTGGAATTGTAATTGCTAATGTATTTTTTGTAATATATGCGAAATATATTGGGAAAAATTTTTATTTATTTTTTATTTTATCTTAATTCTAGAGATGTATATCAAATTCTGCCTTCAATATTTACTTATTTTGTCGCTACTGTTGCATATAAGTTTGAATAATTTTTACTTTTAAAAATTTTTATCCTGGTATGAGAAAGTTGTTTATAATTACTTCTCACTTAAAAATATCTAAAATTTGCACAAATAAGCGTTGACATTAAGAAATATGAAGATATGTTTTAAATTTTTATTTCTTTTGTCCTGGAGTTATATCTCTTACTGTGTTTATATTTTGTACATACATGTATGTGTCTAAAAAGTTAATATAAATTTATTCACAGTGAATCATTCGATGACGAATCGAAAAGGGCTTCGGAAATATATATTCATCTAATATATATCCAGTCTGTTTTTCTTCCAGTCGACATTTCCCACGACAGTTCGTAGCAAGCAAAGTAGTCGCATTTGTATTGTATAATGGTCTTTCGTATGCACTTAGTCACACCAGTTCACGTGTACACGTGCATCACGCGAATTTAATATACAACGTAACATACAACGTTGTATAAATTTATACAACATATAACATGCGTTATAAGAAAAGAAGTCTATAGGTCGATAGGGGCAACTGTGCGATAGCACAGTGCAACTATAATATAGCGCTCGCGCGCCACTGATTCAGTTTGAAAATCAAAGAGAATCGCGAAATTACATCTACGATAAATGTCTACTATCTTGTAAATGTGTACTCTGTCCATTGGTTTTTAGTAGCAATATACTGGTGATAATCGACAATCATCGCTATATCTTGCATTTCATTAAAATAATAAAAGTAATTTCGATCAGAGTTTTTCTAATGTGTGCTTAATAATTGAAGGTGAAGAAAATGAAGAAGTCTCATTGCCAGGCCTGCATATATAACCTAATGTGCACTTGAGTGCACAACATGCCATGGAAAAGTGGCGGATAGAAGAACCCCACCTAATCCAGATTGCAGGCGCGGCCTTTCCCTTCGGTCTATAAAGCCACTAGAAATTCACATTTACTCAACATTCGCTCAGCGCTCCGTCACTCATTTGCTCTCACCATGTGGCTGCTTATTTTTATAGGTGAGTGCGATATATTACGCTTTAACAGAAAAAGAACGAAATTTTTTCACAGGCTATTTCTCTGTAAAAGTGCTTACGACCCATTGTTTCCATTGTTTTTTTCCATCCTCCCTGTGGACAAAACCTTGCGAAGTGTACGTGCGACGATATTTCACGCGTGTGCTTCTTATTGCAAAACGCGTGTGAGTTTTGTGCAAAAAAAACGAATCTGCTGTTGAATGGGAGCTTTCATGGAAAGTTTGAATAAATGCATTTCGGATTCTTCTATCGTATGATGCAAATATCTGTTTTTGGTGTTTTTTTATATACACGTACAAAATGCGAGAGTACAAAAATACAAGAGAATCGCCCAATTTGCTTTTACATCGTTTGATAAAAATTATGTGTGTGTGAATGTGTTTGTCTGCTGTCTGTCTCTCTGTCTGTCTGTCTGTGTGTGTGTGTGTGTGTGTGTGTGTGTATTTTTAGTATGTTGTAAATGTTTAAGTGAATAAATTTTTATAGAGATTTTGTATAAGACCGCTTATTATGAAAGTGTTGTATGTTTGGTTTTTAAATATTATAAATTTTAATGAAATGTATAAAAATATGTAAACTATTACAATCTATTAACTTTAACATAGCTATAAAAAAGATAATCAATTCAAATTAAAAATTTATATCTAAAATTACATCTGAATGTTGAATAATTAAAACATTTTGGATTAAAATAAGTACATATATACACAATAAACATATATATATATATATATATATATATATATGTTTAAAATTATTTAATCAAAATTATTAAATCAATTTAATAATTTATTGATATGCGCTTTTTTCTCTCTTTTCTTATATATATATATATATATATATATATATATATATATATATATATATATATATATATAAGAAAAGAGAGAAAAAAGCGCATATCAATAAATTATTAAATTGATTAAATAATTTTTATACATACGGCTATATAATTAACAAGAGTAGAGTGTTTTATCACAATAAATTGCATACCATTCCATCATTTTTTATATAAACGTGTACGCGTGATCAAAGTAAAGTGGATCTCTAAAAATTATCGTAATCTGAAAAATCACATTTTATAGTATAATATAGTAGTTTATATTAAATGGCATAAGCACCCTGTTTATTTATACGTACGCGTTAACATATTTGCGTTTTATCGTCAATGGCAGCACTTTCTCCACACACAAAAATAATTACAAACAATAATTACATAGTTATTACAAATAGTATTATTGCTTAAATTCTTTGGAAGGATTCTTTGAGATCAAAAAATAGATAAAATATAATGCATGTAGTGATTCTTAAAACTGATTATATATTGTGCGTTAATTATAGATAAATTAGTGCAAGTAATTTATTAAAAAAGAGCTATATGTTATATATATGTATGTACGATTTTAATTGAACATATTGCTAAATCTATTGCTTGCAATTATAAATATGTAACACTAATAAGTTTGATAAGAGAAAATTTCAATGTAGTTTTAATCTGTTAAGAGCTATTTTAACACAATTGATACTTTACATACTCTACTTGATATAGAAATTCTATAGATAAAAAAAAAATAATACGTTGTGATGAAAGAAAACTTTACAAAAGTGAATATTGTCACTTTCTATTCGATGATAGGAAAATCAATCTGTTTTCAAAGTTTGTAAATAAGAGCCGATTCAATTAATTATAACAAGAGGCAAGGATGTATAAGCTGTTGTAAATCATCAGTGATTTGTATCGACTTTCCAGATCATCGGCCGATTGTACTTCCGGTGTCAGATTTATTATACTTGCGTAAAGCTAATACTACGCTTTACATAGCAAAGTGTTTATTTACAAATCCGAAAATCATTTACGTTTTATCATATTTTAAGAAAATTGCAAAATTTATAGTTTATAAAAGTAATAGAACGCCACTTTTTATAGTCATAATCTATATTCTACATTCAATGAAAAAATTTTTTACAACACTATTTATATGCATGTAAAAGTTTGCGTTAATACATCATTATTCTCTTCTATTAATATATCACTGAGAGGATTAACTGAAATTAACTGAAATATATTATCGGATTTTAAATTGATCTTAATATAATTATTATGCTTAGCTGTAGCAATATATCGATGGTAATGTTTATGTATCAGATCAATAGAAAGTTGCTCTTCTGATACATGTTTACGCAGAGATTGCATGCTGCAACCTTTCAATTTCTACTCGATACGTTTTGCTACGTAGTTTTATTCTCTTTAACGAGTTTCTTCATAGTCCTCTTATGATACTGCTACAAAACATCCTTCTCATAATGCGGGGTTATCGGATTTTCTCACCTTTGAAAGGAATCTACGTAATGATGATTGCGCGAGAAGCCGGAAGCATCTGTATTTCATGATCTTTCGCTTCGCGACAAAAAAGTATCAAATTAAGAAATGTATTTCCTTCCTAGATTATTGCGTGTTATTGACATCTTTCACGCCGGTGCGGCATGAGAATAGCAGGATAGATTCTTATATATATTCACATGCATATCTCGGAATGGTATCATTATACATTCTTGATTTTGTCTTTATTCGTCATATTTAAATATAAAATGTTTACTATTTTAAATTTGTTTTTAAACTAATGGTTTTATAATGGTTTTAATGGTTTTAAAACTTAACTTATATGTATATATGTACGGTATAATATATGACGTGTGTGTGTGTGTGTGTCATAAAGAAGTTTACTTCACATACTTTATCTGAACAATAAGGAACATTATAAAAATTACTCTCCAGAGAGAGAGAGAGAGAGATATTTCATATATCTAATATATTTTATTGCAGATAGTAATCGAATGTAATTTAATTACGCAGACTGTTATATTTTTAATATATTATCTTTGTCAACTGTTTTCTACAACTTTTATACCTATATAATAGTAGTCCTCTTTCCAGTGATAATTATAGTCCCTATAAAAATTATACTTGTCGTTTTTTATATAAATTTATGTGCAAATCGAGAAGCACATGATGTAAATACTCGTCTCATCGTTGTTATTATTCTCTCATTATTTACAGAAATATTTACACTCACTTTGACAAAATTATTTGTGATTAGATCACAGGTATGGCGCGATCAAGACAAAAAATCTCATGCTTGTATCGCTGTCGATTGAGAAATCTGCGTCAAACGTACTGTGCAAACGAATGGTATCGCCTTTCTAACCAATACACAGTTCGAAACTGTAGCTACAACAACCAGCTTGCAAACCGAAAGTAGTCGAAAGGAAGGTACCTTCGTACGCATGTATAATCATGAGTGTAAATTTTATCAAGCGTGAAAATATATCTAAAATTCTTTTTCACGTCGTTGTTTTGTAGGATGATCTATGCATATAGAAATCTAGATATTGCAACTATAGATGGTAGACCTGTATATTTGCCACATATATATATGTATATATGTATCATCCGAGCGAGCAGGTATAAGTACGATAACCCGTGGTCGAGGCGGAAGTCTGCGCGCAGCTAGAACGAAAGCTAGAACGAAAAGTGAAAACTGTTAGTAATACTGTAGTATACGACAATATATGCTGGTATAACGCTGCGCATACCGCCTTTTTAGGATATTTCAGTCAAGGCTCTTTTATAATATTTTTATTTTAAGCATACTTTTATTTTTCTTTATCCAATCTTATAAAACAATTAGATTAGCAATTTCACGCGATTTACTTACCTATTAAAATATAAAACTTTGATTAAATCTCTAAAGATTTTTTTTTTATTTTATATTTTATTTTGAATCATAAAGGTTACTATTGGTATTTGAACATTTTTTGGACAACAAAACATTGAGTATAAATAGAACAAAGAATGGATTTAATGGTAAATATAATGTATATCATCATGCGATACATCTCGAGTTCTATAGATATTCTTCTATAATATCTAAAATCAATTTTCAATAAATCTTTTTTCCTAGTCTCATCTAATTGCAAACAAGATTCAATTCTAAAAAAAGCGAATGCTATCTTAAAATATCAATTTGCAAGGGAATTTTATCTAGACATTTTCTTGCCATAATAAAACCAAAATATTATACGGGGCCTTGAGAAATCTCTATGTCGATCCAATTGTAGGAAATAGGAAAGATTATCCGAGAGTGAAAGGTCGATGATATGGTTTCGCATTGTTCCAATTGCATCACTAATTTCATTTCTAATCCGGCGTAGCTCGAACGGATTGACTTTAATGCCATAGTTTTGAAAGACGGCTTTTCGCGTAATGTTGATCAAACTTTTGTTTGATGATAATTATATTATGTCGATGAGGAGGAAAAGGAGAGAGAGAAAAAGTTAGCGACTCAGTTTTTTAAAAAAAGTTTCAAATTTGCATGCATACTGATACAATGCATCAATTAACATTTGTAAAATGTTGAAACCAATAAATAATCTCCGTACATCTGTTTTTAAGATCGATGAATAGTTAATAATATATTATAGCAAAGGGCATAGTTTAATTTAACACAGAGATATATTTTGTTATGTAAATTTTGAGATGCATGAAAAAAACACGCAATCGTAAGAAACTTGCAACGTGTATAGCTGTTTGTATAATATATATTGTTAATAATTATTACTCTTAAATACAATTATTACTCGAATACAATGAAATATAATATAAATGATGAGCAAAGAGAGAGAGGAAAAGGAAAAGCAGGAGAGAGCAAACAGGAGAGAGAGAGAGAGAGAGAGAGACAGAGAGAGAAAAGTAAAGATAAAAGGCATAGAAAGTTTTGACTTTGTAAATTGCTGTACTCTTCTCACAGTGAGAACGTTAGACCGCACTTCCGATGTTACGCAAATATAATAGTTTGAAGCGCGAAGGAGGTCAGATAATTAATATTTTTATGTGGGAGCACAGCCGAGAGAGAGTTCGTTAATTAGAAAATATCTTTCTTTTTTCTCGACGCGTTCTCATGTATCAATCTTGCGATGTATCAAGACATCCGATTAGGGCAATATCCACAGTTTATTGATTATAAAGCTAAAAGAATTTTTTGTAACAAATTCAACATAGTCTTATTTAAGATGTAAAAGCAATACTAATATAAAGATCTATATAAGATGTATTGTATATAATCTATTAGAGAAATAATTGTAATATGTTAATTAAACATTTTTATATTTCATAATTCCCGTTAAAAGTAATTCTCGTTCATTTAAAACACAATAAGGAGAATATCATCTTGTTATTTATTTCCACAAGTTTTTAAAAGTTATGTAATTTAATAATTATCAAAAACATATATAACGCATTAGTTTTATATGTATAAATAGACATCTAACAATTTTGAGAGAGCACAATAATAGCATATAAATATATAAATGTTACAACACATTATACATACACAAATTATACAACAATTGTTAGGATTCTGATTACAAAATATACAGAATTAAATGAGAGATTTTTCGTATTAAATAAATCGTAATCCGCCATGACTATATTTCATATAACTACTATATTATAACATATTACTATAACATTTTCGCAGCAGAGATGCAAACCCTGCGAAGCGTTAATTAGGTAAGATTTGTTAATCGCGCGGGCGCGCGCTCGCGGAATGACGGATATTACTTAACCGCACCTAAGGACGCGTACGTAGTATTACTCAACGCAGGAAAAATTACTCACATCCGCGGAATCTCACGGACTAACAAAGGAAGGAAAGCTGACCGGACTGCGTGCGCGCTTTCCTCTGTTAAGTAATTTTAAAAGGATCTGCACGATCGCGTTCAAACATAGTAGTTACGGAAATGAGAGCAATGCGACAAGATGTTTTTCTCTCCAATTATATTACATTTTTATAATCCTTAAAAATCTTTGAAAAAAATTTGACGTCTCCTTTTTTATAATAAAAATTTTGAACAAGTATTATATTGGTTGAAACTCTATATTTTTTTTTTACGTCACAGATTAAACGTCTTTTCAATTAAGTATCAAATTTTTTGATAAATCAATCAAAATTTATCTAACTTTTAATAAAGAACTCAACTGGCATTAAACATCAAAATAATTTTTAAAAACTTTTAAGAAAAAATCAAAATCAAACGTATCACAAGAAAGAAGTATCGCATATTAATAATCTTACGTAACGCGATGAGTTTGAAAATACGTTTATCAATTAAACTAATTAGAAAAATTTATTTAGACTAAACGAAAAACTTTTATCAATTGGTCATTCTTTATAAATTTTAAAAAATCTTTATTCGCTTTAAACAGATGATGCAATAATCTTTTTTACAACTTTATCGAAACTTATATATATATATATAAGTTCTAAAAAATGCAGTGTGTGAATGCAATATATGTAATATGCTCAATTATTTTAAAACTAAATATATATATATGTTAAATATAATGCGTTTCAATATGCCAGCAAACCGCGTTTATGGACTTAGCATATTGATCTTTATTTCTTTCCATGGCGATGAGACGCTTGAAAACGTTGAAAGCAAAATCCGTGGGAAGAGTTTCTCGAGTGCACGTTCGATTGTAACTTTCTCTGCATTGCTTTCCCAGCTCTGTTCTAAGCACTCGCGGTCAAGCAGAACGATATAAACGTCACTTCCACTTTCAATTATTCGACAAGCACATTCGAATCCCAAAACAATATTTAAATAAGATTTGACATCTTATGCAATAAACGATAGGGGAGGATTCTTAAATAAATGGACGCATTCATTCTATATCGCGCAAATAGGATGTCAGTAAAGAATATATATTTTTTGATAAAAGATATATTTGTTAAAGAGTAAATTAATTTTTAGATGAAATTTTTTTCGATTAAATAAGATAACAAAAAAAAGGAGGCGCTTTTATATCCCGCCTTTGCTTCTCCTCTTTCTTATCCCATTCCACTTTTCACTCTTTGTATACGTTACGATATTTAAACTTAACAGGTCTCTTGACGGTCTCCGTTGGAGAAGAAACTGTTGCCGATATCGCCAAGAAGACCGTGTCGTCGTCGGCCAATGTCGATGACATTGTCCTGCTGGAGATCGATATCAAAGATCCTGTTAAAAGGTCACCAGTTTCCGGTAGCACCATTTACGAACCTTCAGTCAGCCAATTTGTTATTCGGCACGGTGATGATTCTAGAGAGGTATGACATAATTATACTACATCCGTTAAATTTTAATATCGCGGTTAATCTCACCGTTAAACATTACACCGTTCAGCATCAAATATTCCATCCAATAGTCAGCGTCATTGTTGTCGGTCAACCATGACTATTGATCGCTTATTACCCACTAACGTGTTGACTAACTAGCCATGAACAGATCATTTTTCTATGATACTTGAAACGAATGGCGGCACAGAGAGGGACGCCTAGGTCCGCCTTCAAGATCTAGGCGTTCTGACGCAATGTGATAGTAGTCGTGGCTCGACTCCACATTACTTTCGTTACTTGTACGAGGATTTCCATTTCACCAGTGTACTTCGAGGATAGCGAGTGATTGTACATTCCATGTTACAAGACTCATAAAACGTCGAACACCTTTCTATTCCCTATTAAACTCTTTGATCTCTTCTTAAAAGAAATTTAGCTCGTATAAACTTGAAATATTAGAACGATTATTAAAGATTTATGTTATTTATAAACACTTTGCGCTGCACTTTGAGAATAAAAATAAATAGAGTTGATATATATTTTAGAAATCTAGTATAGTATTAAAATATCAGCTAATCGAAAGAGGAGCGAGTAGCGAGAAGAGAGGAAAAATTGGTAAAATATTGAATAAACGTTTCATTAAAACTGGTAAATGTCCTGTATTGTACATATGTATTCAGTGTGGCCCCGATTATATTCCTGTTTCAGAGCTAAAAGAAAAATCATATTAGAAAGGAATCATATAATAATCTATTCGTACATTGTGTATTTCTTGCAAGCATGTAAATGGTAAGATCTACACAAGGACTCTTTTCTCTCTACTGCTATAATATACATCTTAAAATAAATTCAAATAATTTTATATAAGATATTGTAAATTAGACAGAGTTTAAATATTGTTAGAATAATAAATAATAGAAATTTATTTCGTATATCTAAAAATTCCTCAAAATGTATTATGCGGCGTAAAAAACATGAATAAATGTCGATATATTATCCATTCCATTAATTTAGTAAACAATGTCAAATTAATACGTTTGCAGATTCATATATAGATTATATTCTGTTGTATTACGATTTAAAAGACATATACCTTTAAATACTTCCTGCGCGCTCGCTCGTGATCGCTTGGCAATGCCGTACTCGAATGCAATCGCTCGCTTGCATAACTCGGCAAGTTTACACGCCTTCTAATCGCTCTGACCTGACAGTACTGGTACAGCCACACCCACTTATAGCCGAGTGTAGATTTCCAATTTTATCAAGCCGCGAACGATTATATCTTCTCCGTGGCCTTGCGTTATAGCGCAATGAGTCAAGAAGTTACGGTTTACTTTCGTGACCGTAGCTTCTTTATAGGTTATTGGCTCATCTGCTGCGCCAATATGCTTGCAAATATACTTTCACGGAGCGATAACCTTCGACGATTCGCTTCCCGTCTGCCCGTAAGATCAAGTTCAGCACTCAGATTCAACCAAAGAACATAGTAACTATTGTATCTCTGATTGCTGTTTCTAGCGTTTGTATCGCTTTTGATTTGTTTTTGATCCTTGATTATTTCTAGTTAAAATTACAATATTTAAGAAAGTCCAATCGAGATGATGGCTATGTTATATGACGACCATGTTACACAATAGCTATCTTGTTCTACCTATTATATCCTGCTTAATTTCTAAATTTCTTCGGCTGTACATAAGGCTGCACTTTGTGTACATAACTTATAATATATATATCTATTTAAAATTTGTTAAATATTACTTCACAACTTGTGTATAGTTGCCTTTACATCGCTAATTACGTAAATATTCCACTAAAATAAAAAAACTTTGTACATTTCAGCTGTCGCCGGAATATTTAGCTGTTTTGCGACAATTTACCGGAAGTGAACCGCAGCCGTACACAAGCTCGAATAATGCGGCACAGCGCAGGCCGCTTCCAGCTTATGCCAAACAGCAGCAGGCGCTGCAACAGGCGTATTACAATTATCGCAAACCCGCCGTAGTTCCTCCCAGACCGAGAGCTCAATTGCATCCTCAAGCATTAGCTCAGGTCGAAGCTGTAGCGCAAGTTCAGGCAGACGTCGAGGCGCAGCATCGTGCTGCGGCATTGCAGCAGACGCGCGGCCCGTCCGGAGCATCCACGTACCAAGTGGAGTCTTACAGTTCACCGAAATTAGGCACTTTCGAGCAGGAGTTGCTACAATTGGTATCCGCCAACCAGGCTCAAGAGTTTAATCTGATTCCGGCGCAGCCTAAAGGCGACTATTCGCAACAAGGATATATCAAACCGACGGTAGCACCGGCGTCTCAGTTACCCGAGCAGTATCATATTGAGACTAGTCCTCCCCCTCGTTATCCACCGCAGCAACGAGTTGCAGCGACATACCAGTCGATCGAACAACCAGTCCAGCTTCAGTACCAAACAGCACAAGCAGCAGATTACGCGACAAAGAGCGTTCAACCTTTCAGACCGTCTCCGCAATACGATTATGTGGATGACGGTGCTCAGCTGAAAGCCCATCAAGCGCAAGTTCAGGCCGAAACCGAGGCGAATGCCAGGGCTCAAGCCCAGGCCGAGGCGCAAGCCTTAGCTTTCCAAAAGATCGCCCAGGCATCGTATCAGAAACATCACGACACCGCTCTGGAGCAGATCAGGATTGATCACGAGAGGTATAGACAACAGACCGCCTTGGAGCAAATTCAACAAGGAGATCACGTCAGCGAGGCCGGACGAGCGCATAGCGAGGGTCGGCTACAGCCGAAAGACCCAGAGGCCGCTTATAGAACCAAGTTGAAGGCACAGGCGGCTGCCGAAGCCGCCGAGGCCAGAAGACTTCAAACAGATGCTGAATACAAGGCTCACGCCGATGCCATACGCCATGTCGAAGCTCAGCAGCAGGCCCATGTGAGAGCCCAGGAGAAGGCCCATCATGATGCTTTAAATTTTGAGAGAAATCAATTGCGTGCCCAAGAACAAGCGCAGGCGCTGGCACAGGCTCAGGCCGAGGCTCTATACAAAGTCTATCAACAGTCGCGCGCCAAAGCTAACAGCGAGATTCTGGCGATCGCCAGAGCTCAGGCTGAGGCTAAGAAAATAGATCCCGAAGGCACGCCAGTCATTCAGTACCTTCTACCTAGTACTCCAAAACTTCCGCCACCCAGTAATTATTTTACCAATGACGATGTAAACAAGTATCAGGTTTCCGGCTCCACCTATGCTCCTAGATCGGTGACTAAACCAGAGTCTACTACTACATCCACCAACGGCGACTCCAGCGTTGAAGAACAAGTTTACGTTCAACCTGTTATCAATCAACCTCGACAAGTGCATAAGCTGAAGGTTACACCGACTCAATCCTCTGTCTACATTTCTCAGTCGGGTCTCTTGAAAAAGTCACCCGTCAAGTCTCTTACCATCGAGGAGATTATCGATCAAGAACAATTAAACAACCCTCAAGTTGTACGTATACCCTCGTCTAAGGATCAACAGCCTTTGAATCAAGAAGAGTTGTCCGTCCTGATTAATGCCGGTTATAGCGTTACTCCGATACCTCAGACAGTTAAATCAACACAGCAAAGCTACGCGCCGGAAAATACCTCTGCCGTGTATTACTTGAAGAAACAACGGCCAGTAGCTAGGCCCGAATATGTCGCGTATGAGGAGGTCGTACAGCGACCGCGAAGACCCACTAGGAAGAATACATCTGATCTCAAACAGGAGAATATCAATGCTAGCGAAAAGGTTACTTATTTGGTGCCTTTGGAGCCCAGTTTTGGTACAAGGCAACCGTCGCTTAAGAGTAACGAGTAATAGTCGTGTAGACTTTCTCGTCGTCTCAGAAAGTGATGGAAAAACATTAGAAACTCTTTCCACGCGAATGTTATTTTTCCTCTAAATTTATTTGTTTTGTGTCATGTATAATACTATAATCTCGTCTTTTTGACCCAAACTCTTAAATAGTGAGTATATACATGAGATCGGTCAAAAAGATAATCATTATAAGAGAATTATTAAATTATTATAAATTTCCTTGCTTTCTCTTTAATTTTTATGGTTTGTGTGTTTTTGGGTGGTTGCACGGACAAGTCTATTTTTGTATCGATTGCTGATTTTCATATTTTCTTTACTTTGCGACTAATAACTTTTTTCCTAAGCAATTTTTCAATGTTTTTTGGTTTAGTAGTCTATAAACTCAGTAAAAAAAGAAAACGTTTCATTTGTGTATTTTGTACACAATTTCGATCCTGAGCGTTAACGATGTTTCCTTGATAGTAGATTTATAAAGTATTATGGGTAAATTATATTACATTAATTATTTGCATCTCGTGTTAAAAAGTTGAAGAACGGAAAGCAGGTTTATGCTGATTTTGAAAAGTAAAATAAATTATTATAAAATATAAGGGAAAATGCAGATAAGTTACAAATTTCATTTATTGCATATAAATGACAATTGGCATATAATCGGAAGTATTTGGTAATAAATATTACGCAAGATTATTATATATCTATTTGTGCGACGATATATTGAGTCGAATAATTTTATTAATTTATACTCTTTTGTAAATAGTAGAATTTTAGTTAATAAAAGTGTTTAAAAATTTTGCTTCATAATACATATGATATCCTCCATATTTTTGGTTTGTATGCGTCTCTTCAAATATTTATCAATAGGAAAGAAAACAAAGTACTGCTTGCTACAAAATATCTTTTTATTAAAATCACTTATATTGCCTAAATAAAAGATATGAGAAAGGCTAATTTAATAAATTAATTTTAATTATTTTGTAGTAATAATTTTGTAATATAATTTAGATAATGTTGCATGATGTTGACAAGATTTACAATCTTATTTGTCATTCATATTATCAACACATTATATTATCAAACACATCATGTCAATTTATTCATCATCATTATCACAATCCTTAAAATCTAATTATCAAATGAAAAGAGAAAATATTAATAATTTCAAAAAGATATTTTAAAGTACGATATTGTACTAAAGCGTCATGTTAAAACGCATAATAAATACAACATGGCCTTTATTCTGTTACATAAAATGATAATATTATCGCAATTATTATTGTTTAACATTTAACGATCTTATTCAACAACATTAAGCCACCTACGTTGATCATGTGCAAGTGCACGGATCCATACCGGTCGTTGGCAAAGCTCTTGCGCCTGTAAAGACTCATGCCGCAATCTAGTTTATAAGAAAACCATATTTTTTTTCCATCTAATATTATCTAATATTATCATGGAATTGAGAATATTGGTAAACTTTAATTTGCATCCGCTATCCGAATAATTTTACGATGAGTATCTTTCGTAAGAAAGGAAGAGAAAAAAGAAATTGAACAGAGCGACTGTGAGATGTTTCGAAAACGACAATTGCGTTTTATAAATAGTGTTTGCTAATTTTGCTCATATCTTGATAAAAATAAGCCTACATTAAGTAATAACTAAATTATTGAATGTAAGCTATTTGACTATATTTTTGGATAAAAAGAAATATTTATTTTTTATCGCAAATAATATATGTAATATACACGTATAGAGAGCAATACTTTTTATGTCATAATCAATAAAGAACAATTTTTCTATAATAAGCAATGAGATTTGTGTGAAGATAATAAATGTTTTCATGTATTGGTTGTACATATTTTATAAAATCTATAGTTTTTCCCCGTTCATTTTTGCCGTTTATCTATTTTGCCGTTGTAGTCCTGCTTTGTTCATACACTACATCTGCGTAAAATGTAACAATAAAAACATATATTGAAGATATATTGAATACAATGCCCTGCGATTTAAAAAAGAAATGTCCTCTCAAATTCTAAGGACTAATTATAACCTGTAATAGCAAGTATATTAAATGATTTCCTGAAACCTTCTTGCGTTAAACTCAACAAGGGTAACCGCTCTGCCACTAGTTACTTGTAAGGTCATAACATTGACCTCAATAATACAAGGTAGTTCCATTCTCTTATCTATTTCGATTATAGAATTTAATTCGATTAAGAAAATTATTTTGCTGGTAATATATGCAATAAAATCACAAACATCTAATGTTAATGAAAAATAGGAAAAGCGATATAATTTAAAATACTACAAATTGTATGAGTTATATAAAATTCCTTTTTTTTTTTAATTTTTTAGATTTTTTGTGATATCGCTTTAATACCTAAAATTTATTTAATAAACAAATAAACTTGTTTGATATGTAAATTTGTAAATAAAAAATGGTATATATAAATACACGTTATATATAAATATGTGTTTGTGTGTGTACGCGCGCGCGTTTGCATTTTTTATCATAAATATTTTATATCTATATAATTCTTTTTAATTATAACAGTTATAAAAAATGTGATATATTTTTAATATTACACACAACAGAATTTTCACAAGTTGTAATTACAATTCTCAAAAATTCTCAAAGTCAAAAATTCCTATTTTTATATTTTTACAATATTTATTTCTTTATTATAAAACAGTTTAAATGATGGAATAGTGATTATTCTATTTGATGCGATATAATATTCACAAAGAAAAAGTGGCGCAAATTAGCCAGATAAACTGAATCTGCTTCCGATCGCGTAATACAATGAAACACGACACACATAATATGCATACCGGGATAAAGTCTCGTTGCTGAAAATGCTATTCGTACATGTGTTTAAACTTGATTGCAAGGAAGATAATATAGCAGATCGATTCGATTTCAGTTACACTTAATTTCAAGCACGTGCGAAACATTCAACATTGTGTATTGTTACGTATTTTTATACCTTAATATCTCCTTTCGACATTTAATTACGATGTAACAATCGTATCAAATTGATGAATACTCTCTATATAAATACTCGATATTTAATTAAAGCAGCGATTGAAAAGATCGTTAACCTTGACTCAGTTCAACGAAAGATTAATAACCTTGTTTGAAGGTAAACGCGAAAAAAGGAATCGACACGAGTCTCTGTGCTAGTGAATGACCAAGGGACGTCAAATATAATTTTAACTCGCGCTCCAAGAAGACTGGTCGGGTAACAGCGACATGTATATAAGCTTTGCTACCACAGATCTTGAACTCATTGTCAGTTAGACACGGATGAAGTATATGCAGCATTTTTAATAAATATTATAAATTTCTATAGCGTCTGAAAAGTGAATTGTATGTTTAATGCAAAACTTTGTACAAAGCCTGCGACGTTTGCAATCATAGTGTTCACAGTGCAATGTAAGATGTGTGAAAAAAACATGTTGTAAATAACGTTATAATTGAATCAATTATTATTAAATCAACAAATTTTATTTGTATGAGATATTTGCAGTATAATATTTTAAAACATTAAAATGGCACTGCTTTAAAAATGCGCGAAAATCGGTTTATGGATTTTGTAGCACGCCAAAAAGACATGCAATTTTTGCATGAAAACAATGTTGAGATTAAATTAAAGATATACAATAACGCAGCAAATTAAAAATGTCAAGAATGAAAACAATTATATTTTTGTTTTCGTCATCACGTTACGTAATGTTACATTTATTAGCGCTACATTATTTTGTCAAAGCTTAAATTTTATTTGTCTAATACTAGGTATTATGTGCAAAGAATGCTTACATTCATAAATATGTAATAAAGGACCGTATTTTAACATATTTGTCTCAATAATAATTATTATTACTCAGATTGTATATTTTTTGCTTTGAGCAAAGACATTCTAATTTTACAGAAAAGTGCAGGAAAAAATGTCGACTATCTGCATGAATGCTATTATCCTGTTCAACCTAATGTCAATTTGTGTGGCTACGCCGATCTTTTTTGTATCGCCTGAAACTGCGATACAAGACACAGTGATTGCCCATCCAGCTGTCTTAATTAATTCTGCAATGGAAGACAATTTGCCTAATCAATTACGAAATGATTTCTATAAAAATCCGAACATTGCTGCTGGTCTCGCCAAGGAATCCTGGTTCATCGATAAAGAAATGCAGGTACAAAATTTTCGTAATTTATCCTGTCAGATGAAATTTAACAAGTATTTATTATTAATCATTTAGCTACTTGATTATTTTATTAGACTAAAAACTTTTAAGATATAAATACTTAAAACGTTAAATTTTTAATGTTAACATGTAAATCTTTTGCCAGCTCTATAGTGACATTAATGCTATATTCATAATATTCACATTATCCATTATTTAATAATACCAAGAAACTATATGTACGCGGACTATGTGATGCGTGTGTGTGTGTGTGTGTGTACGTGCGTGCGTGCGTGCGTGCAGGTATGCGTGCTCCCACACACAACGCACTTTGATTAATATTATAAAACTTTTTAATATTTTATATCTATATAAATTTCTCTTATACAATTAATATATAAAACAATCTGAGAATCGTGCATAAGAATTTTTGTGCATTAATTTTTTCTATACAATAATATTATGATAAATAAGTAAACAAAAATAAAATAATTTAATAA
This sequence comes from Lasius platythorax, assembly GCA_963971435.1. Taxonomy (NCBI): domain Eukaryota; kingdom Metazoa; phylum Arthropoda; class Insecta; order Hymenoptera; family Formicidae; genus Lasius; species Lasius platythorax. Next base: position 57,024 of record OZ020535.1, read on the forward strand.
ACTTTACATATATTACACAATTCTCCAAAATTGTAAGCTTACTGCATTACATTATTGAATTCTTTATCTTTTATATAATATTAAATAAAGAAACAAGATTACTCTTTGCATGCTGCTTTCTAATTCTGTCTGGTTTTTAAATGGATCAAAATTGAATGGCAAATCAAGTCTTCGTAACTTTCTATAATATTTACGTGCTATTACAGGTAATCGACCGAGAAACAGACAAAATTTCAAGAGAAAAAATCTACAGCCTACTACATAATGCTGGACTATCTCGCAAATAATATTGAGACAATAAATAAAACTACGTAATTTTATCCCTAGCGAGTAAACTTTTTAATTAAAACTGTACAATAAAATTAAATTAAATAAAAATATAATTTTTTCTAAATTGTTTCCAGTACTTACAAATTTCGAAAAAGTATTTACTCGCTTGCAATTTTTTGCAGTTTTTTTTTTACATACGATTAGATAAGCAATAAGAACGATTAAATACGCAATTAAAAATTTTAAAAAATTACAATCTTTTCAAAAACTGTAATATTACATATATTGTTAATACATAAGTATTATCTTATATTTTCGGAAAACAAACAAAATTTCTTGCCTATCTTTGTTCAGTTTATGACCAATTTTTATAGATTTTATTTAATAAAACCAAGGCTAGTATATGTAATCTTTTGAATAATTTCTTTGACTTTTTTTTAACTTTTTTTTAAAGTTACTTTCAGTAATTATTTGATAAATATGTATATGTGCCACATAAATAAATGTTAAGCTGTTTTCCGGTTGTGTTAAAAAATAATAATAAATTAATCGAAGAAAAAATCTAATAGTTATTATCCCTAACTGTTAATGCCACTAACTATTATGTTATATAAAGACTCGATATATTATAAAACTACGATATAAGGACAACATTCAATCTAGGATATTTATACGTATATGTAAGAAAACTTTTGTTTTGTAATAAACAATACTATAAATCTGCATGAATGTCAGTAATTAGACCGCTTCGTCAACATGATATATTTTTTCATTTATTATATACTTACATAGTAATCAAAGATAATTCGCGTCAAGTAGTGTGCATGCGCAATATCCAAAACTATATCCAATTTACATTTCTTCCAATCATTCGTTACAAAAGATATGCATAAATACGAAATCTATATATTTGTAAAAAAGATCGTCCAAAACTGTTTAAATGCACAATCTTGTTAATAATTAATTATGCATTTGATAAGCCTTCCTGCATGTCTCATCTCAAGAAGTAGCTCGCGTCGCACTTGAGTGTATCGCTCGCAATCTTCTAAGATTCGCCAATCTCCTCTTGTTTCTAGCGTTCACTTTCGCCTCGTGCGCAGAAGCGTTAGCTTTGGCCGCTGCACGATTCGTGTTCACGAGGTCCTGCCGGGCACTTCGTAATTGATTCGACAGTTCGTCCACTCGTCTTTTGGCCGCTTCCAGTAGCTCCTCTTTCTCTCGTAGCGATCTCTGCGCTCCGCTCGCGGCTGCCTGCGCGTTTGCCGCGTTCGATTTGGCTGTACGCACTGCGTTCGTCAATGTCTTCAACTGTAGTTTCAAAATATAACGCTTTAAACTGCATGTATAGCATTAAAGCTCTAAATTTGAATATAATTAACATTTTATAAACTACAAATTCGAAATTTTAACAAAACAGATTGTTGAGAAAGAGAAAGAGAGAGAAAGAGACAGCAATCTTTAACTTTTTACATTTGACAAACTCAAGATCGACTTTTTTAAAATTGACAATGTGAACGTTTCCATTTCTATATATACATACTTATACACAAACTTCAACTTTTTACATTTGACAAACTCAAGATCGACTTTTTTAAAATTGACAATGTGAACGTTTCCATTTCTATATATACATACTTATACACAAACATCAATATAGATAATCTATAACAATGAAAAAGAGCCACCATTTTTCCATATTTTGATAAAGTAATAAAAGTAGTCTCCACAGTTTCTCTCTTCAAGTCCTCGACAAATAAAATATAAAAATAAGAAAAATAAGAGAGAGAGAGAGAGAGAGAGAGAGAGAGAGAGAGAGAGAGAGAGAGAGAGAGAGAGAGAGTATAGATAAAATAAAAGAAAATATGAAAAAGTTGGACAGAGTCAACATTAAAATATAAATATAAAAATTATTCAAATGCGAACCGTGTATATTGTAAATTATCAAGTCTTGTTAAATTGTGATGTAAATAATTCAAAATAAAATGTGAAATATTTTTTTTAGATTGCAGTTTACATGTTCAGACACTATTCGTCTTGTTATTATCATTCACAACTTGTCGTGATTTTACCTCAGTTTTTAATGTACCTGATCTTGTGACTGCTGCGCTGCCTGGCTTGCAGCATTGACGTTAGCCTGCGCTTGTTGCAAGGAAGACGTTTCTTCCTGAACTACTGACCGTGCTTCCTTCACTTCTTCTAGCAGCTGTTCGACCATCGCTTCCTTATCCGATAAGGCCGCTTCAGCGGCTTTGGCAGCTTGAACCGCCTTCTCCGCCAGTTGAGCCTTCACCTGTTACACGACATGGCATATTTGTTGAACAAAATACCAATTTTAACACGCGAATATACGCGAATGTAATTAACAACGCACACAAATCGCTCGCATGCCGCTAATTCCACGACAACGTTTGCGCGACTTTCATCAGCAATAATATCCGCACAGATACAGATCTCTTAGACAGATAATTAAATGTCAGAAGATTAGAAAAAGAAATTTTTTTTATTTTCTTATATGTGTGTGTGTGTTCTGCTATTAATAAACTCTTTTCAAAAAGTATATTAAAGAAATAAAAGGCAACCAAACATTTTTGAGTCACAAGAACTCTCGCAAAATGTTTCTTTCAGAGAGGTGTGGCATGTATAATATAATGTAATTAAGTACTTGACGAGCTGCTTGTTGACCAGCGATATTCTGTGCTTCAGATGCGGCTTTTGCTTCCTGCGCCGCTTTCTGCGCGATGTTGCTCGCTTTTTCAACAATCTTTTTCTGGGCATTAGGTAAAGCGCTACGACAGTTCCCACTTTCGGTATGACGCATGTCTCCTTGATTCTGTAATTGTTTTTTTATATATCTTTTTATATATGTTTTTTATTATTAGTTTTTTATATATTTATAATATAGCATAAATAATAAAATATATGTGTCTATAATATTTTATAATTGTTATATCTTAATATTTTATAATTGTTATTTTAATTACGTAACGTAAGATAAGAAATATTCTTTTAATAAAGTTTTTTTAATATAACAATTAAGATTTATGGGGATGTTGCTAAGTTAAAGTAAATCTACACTACACGTGTGCGCCGATGAATGTGAATCGCAAATAAACAAAATTGTGCTGAACTGATGGTCAAAAACTGCCACGAATGGCTGTAAATACATTTATTATATTCGCATTCAAAAGGCTAAAGATAGAGCTTACATAAACATTCATAAATTTAGTTCACACATCTTGTGAAAATATATTTGTTTATTTCTAATTTGAAAATAAAAATATTAATAATTATAAATTCATAATCGATCGATATTGGAGACATAATGATAGGTTATTAATGATATTTCGGTGTTACAGAGAAATCAAAATCTGTTCAAATCTGATGTTAAAATTTTCTAGTGAATGAGAATGGATTAAAACTTACCGCATTAATCGGAACTTTGTGAATCCGTCCACAATCGGATTCTACAAGTATTAGCACGACTAAAAAACAACATATTGGTTATAATAGAAATATAAATTATAATATTTAACACGTAAAATCTTGATGTAAATATATAATTAATCATATAAGCCACACTCACTGATATAAAAAATGTGAAAAATCTTCATTCTGAAGAAGAAATTTAGGTGAGCACGTTGTTCCTCTCTGTGCAAAAAAGTTATAATAAACCATAATAAGTTTGCACCAACCGAACGCTTCTATATTTGACAAAAAAACGATTAGCGCTTTCTTCAAGATATTTAATAAGACTATTAAGTGAAGTTATACAATATTATTCCGTGGCCCACTCTTTCTCATTTATATAAAAAAGTGAAAACTTGTATGTAATAATCTAATACAAATATTTTCTAAAATCATACATCTTTTGTCAAACACAATTATATACTTTTCTGATACTTCCGAATTCGACGTAAATAAAATTTACTTAATAATCTTATATAAACAAACGATAGATAGAAAATTTCACGATTCTTTTTACAGTTTTACATAATTCACATTTCCTTAATTCCACGAGGAATCGCGCAGATTAAACTCAATGTCCAATCGGACGTGCGCAGTCCCTTAACTACGATTTTATTGTTAGACATGCTACAATGTTTCGCAATTATAAATAACTGTACAGAGTTCAAAGATAGATAATTTTTTTTCGAAATAGAATTTGCGCGGTAGAAACTAATCGCGACTTTTATCAGATCTTACTTTTATTAAATTACACCTTATTTTTTAAGATTTACAGAATTTAAAATTAAGAAAAGATATTATAGAAAGTTATCTGTGTATATACAAAAGTAATAAATATAATTCATAATTTTCGACAGGTTATAATAGACTTTTTTTTGTGCGACTGTCTTTCTTTTTTATATAATTTTATTAATTTTATTATCAAAGGATTAGTGGAATCATATCGTGATGCATGCAGCATTTCGCTCTACTTCAGCTAACTTTATACAAAATAATTCCAAGTGTCCCTATGATCCAACTAATTTGTTATGCAGATGCAATCCCAATAACATACACGATATGTTGATATGCGTACTCTCTGATTTTATTATTTCACAGATGCTTTTCATATCTTTCTACAACATCACTCGTAGCTCTTCATTTATGCGTCTTTTATTTGCATCTCTATTGCTCATATATATGTAATTTATATACCACAATTATTTCTTCTTACAAATTTTTTAATTTTGCTTGGAATGTTAGTGCATCATGTAGCACATTGTAAAAAAAGACTTTCCACTAATAATATTAATTATATTAAATCAAACTTATCTTTTAATGTTGTGTGGTTTTATTTTGATCTAGACGTGCAATATAATATTTCTGAATACAAAAAATAATAAATACATACGTTAAATACATACATAATGACTATTGTAAGCGTCAAGTGCGAAAAATTTCCTTTGACGCTCGCAATGATTATTAGAAAGTTATGCATGTTCGAATGCACGAAATCTTTTCTTTTTACGAAATTAATGTATTTGTCTTTTTTCTTTACTATATCTCTCATCCACTTATATATATACACATATATATATATATTTTTTTTATTTTTTATTTTGTGGTTTTTTATATGACAGTTACTGAAGTCCGAGAGAAGTGTGTGAGACCGAAACATTTAAATAAATTTATCTAACTATATTCGGAAGTTTATTTTTTGCGTTTATTATCTTGTGTATTTGGCTCTTATTAATTTTTGTAATTTATATTGTATTATTTAGAGTTTTTTATTGATTTTATTATTAATAATAATATTTGTCATAATATGTAATTGGCATAATATGAAGAAAGTGTTCAGTAACAAGATTTGTCCTCCTGATTCAATGGAAAGCGCTGAGAGAGAGAGAGAGAGAGAGAAAGATAGAGAGAGAATAAAACAATAGGCAGAAAATAATATTGGCAGAACGTTATTTTAAAGGTCTTGCAATCCCTTCCGTAGATTAGCTGAACCAGACAAGACTATAAGAGGTCTGATGAACGAGTAACTGGTATCAGTTCTCAGCTTTCTTCGCGCAAGGACAGCCTATTCTCTAAGCAATCGACTCTGTCTATCTGTGTATGTGTGTGTGTGTGTGTCCAGTAAGTACAGAAATTCTTCGTCACTAGTTTCGAAAATATTTGCCTTCGTAATTCATCTTCGAGAAGTAAAAACCAAAACAAACATTAAAAATGATTCCAAAATCGCGGAAGCCTTAGAAATAGAAATACTTAGTATAAACAAGCAATTTAAAATTCAAACAAGATAAGTCGATGATAAGAAAAATGAGAAAAAAATTGTGACTAGTTGGAAAAAACAATCGTTGACGCCATTCTTAATGCAAATATTTTTGCAAATAAGATAATAACTTACGATGTGTGAAAGTATTTAAATCTATGGAATTTTTATGCTTTGAAACTTTGAGAATAATACAGTTTTTTCAGATATTTGATAAAATATTGGAAAAGGTTTATAAATATTTAAAACAATTTTGGTTACAATTTTAAAATATAGTTTTATCTTATAATATTTTTATCTTCTTTTATATTTTTATAAGATCTTCTTTAGATTATTTCTATTTTTTACACTTTTAATTAGAACTTTTTTATTTGACAAATTACAGCAAGGCTCTCTCTCTCTCTCTCTCTCTCTCTCTCTCCTCTCTCTCTCTCTCTCTCTCTCTCTCTCTCTCTCTCTCTCTCTCTCTCTCTCTCTCTCTCTCTCTCTCTCTCTCTCTCTCTCTCTCTCTCTCTCTCTCTCTCTCTCTCTCTCTCTCTCTCTCTCTCTCTCTCTCTCTTCTCTCTCCCCCCTCTCTCTCTCTCTCTCCTCTCTCTCTCTCCCCCCTCTCTCTCTCTCTCTCTCTCTCTCTCTCTCTCTCTCGCTTTTTTCCTTTCTTTTCTTATTCTGCTCTTACTTTTAGTCCTCTTTTTCGAAACAATTTCTGCAAATGTCGGAATAAGTCAGCTTCTAAATCACTTTTATATGACGTCATTTCGTTTCACAGTCTAATCTTGATGTAAGTAACTCATATTAATGCAACAAGATCAATAATAATAAATCTACTTTAGTATTCATTTACTATGCATTATTAATAAATCCTGATCACGTAATTATACACATATCTTTGCTATTGCTTTGTAGATTCACATAAATAGTTGTAAAAAATATTACATATTGATATTTATATTGATATTTTTAGTTAAATTTGCGGTTTACTTATTACTTTCTTGAAATTAGTCGCATATTTAATAACAAATAAAGATCTTACACAATACATTTAATAACAAACAAATTTCTTGCACAATATAAAAGTGAGAAGATTGCTTTTAGCTGTGTGTGCCATTAAAAGGTTTACACCCAATGCAGATGTTACTTTATAATATTAATAATTTTTAATTTTAATTTTTGCATAACATGTGTAATGTAATTCCACATTAATTACATGAGAAAAGTTATATAAATCACACATAAATCAATTCTACATTTTTGTTAATAACCAAACTAAGAAAACGTAGATGAATATAAAATATAGTGAACGATTAATTTGTTCGCGGAAAAAAATTAAATGTGATATACATTTCGAGTTTTCCTTACTCGGAAAATGTAAAAAAGCCAATACGTTTTTTAATTTAATTTGCAAAATAATCGAGATACCTCCATAACAAAAATATAACTAGAATCTATCAAAGATGCCTTACTACAAAGACAAAAATTAAAATTGATAATATTAAGAAAAATTACTTTATTATAAACCTATTAACCATATTTTGTTGTATACATAATTATTTTAAATTAATATTGGAAAAAATAAAGAAAATAAACAGAGAATGCATATTAGTTTTATATATAAAAAAAATCAAATGTATAACATGTATATCATAAGTATATTGTTTATATAAAATATTCTCTCTCTCTTTCTCTCTCTCTCTCTCTCTCTCTCTCTTTCTCTCTCTCTCTCTCTCTCTGTGTGTGTGTGTGTGTATGTGACTAACGTAAATTTAGATTCTAATCGTATTTGCAAGCAACTTCAATTATGACTCTATAGCTCCATACAGTGTTGCATACTCGTTTCTTAGCTCGGTTCTCATATGAGATAAATCTTAGCACGAATGACGTACACGAGCGCTTATCAGAGCGAAACGAAACCAGATTTTCGATTTTAAACGATTGCGACACTTGGAAAGGTGGTGCGTGCGTCACAAGCACGTGTATACACCCGGGAAAAAATGATCATATCAAATTAGATCAAATTATATCTGATTAGATCTTTTTTTTGGTATAATTATATCTGATCAGATCTTGATTTTGTCTCCTATTTGATATGATTAGATCTGACTAGATATGAGGCACATCCGAACAAATCTAAATAGATTTGGTTGAACTTATTATATATGGTATTTAGCAGAAATATTAAATCGGAGACAAAATCAAGATCTGATCAGATATAATTTGATCTGATTTTATCTAATTTGATATGATCATTTTTTCCCAGGCATACAAGTTAAGCTAGTCTGATTTAATTCTTGCTGAACGCGAATATACATGTTAATTTAAATCAATCAATCTCAAACAATGTACACACTCTTTTATATGAAAAGAGATCAATTTATCATGTTATTTTGACAGCCTGAATAATCAGAAACCTAGCAATGAGTAATTATATATGATTGTATTCATCAAGTTAAATTTAGTATGATTATAATTTAATCAATTGGTTTTTGGAGCATAAAAAAATGGTATAACGTTTATTCTGAATGATTGCCTTAAACTATATAATTTTTAAAATGACGTATCAAAAATGACATATTTATTTAAAATAATATATTTATGTGCATCAGTATATGGTTATACTTTTATGCATCGGCATTTCTTTTTTTAATTGTGTTTATTAAATGATATATAACATAAAGAGATTAATGATGCGCGTATGTAACGCGCGTGTATAAATAATATTCTAATATAATAAATAATGTAAATATTCAAAATATATTCAGTCTTGAAAATGGTCATCTCATATCAGTTTGATCAGTTGATCCCCGTGTATCGAGATCGGCACGGTATATCGATCACTCGTGGTTTTTTCACAGTTTTTATGCGTTACTTTCTCCAGCCGCTCCATCGATTCAGGAGCGTTGCAGCGGGATCAATTATTATGCAACACGATATCGTATCATCGCCGCGACAATAGTTTTCTTTTTCACGCCTGAATTGATTTGTAGCCAACCAATCAGACTCATCGTGTAGTCATGCATATCGTTGACAGGGCTCGAAAGAAATTTTCGTGATAGAGACAAGCTAGGCAGAGAAAAAGCAATTACGAAATCGGATCAACATAAATAATAAAACCTGAAACGCGCCACTGCACTTTGGAGATTTCAAACATTTTTCGATACGCGATGTAATAATTTCATCCTCTCTTCTCGAGGAAAAGAAAAAAGATAAATTTTACTTAAAGAAATAATCAATACTTATTAAAATGTAATGAGAGCATAGTTCAATATTTACACAAATCTCATCCAAAATTTCTTCACATTTTTATTGGCATTGATGTAGTCATGCGAACGTTCAACTAGTTCTAAAATAGAATCCATCGGTTCTACTTGTATTACATTAGCTAAAAGAATGCTCTGTTTTCCTTTTTTTTTTTTTACGTAATCGAAAACGTGACTGAATCATGATTATCGTAATCAATTGATGAATTCACCCCTACGTAGTCAATGAGAGAAAACAGTACCAAAAGAGATAATCGCGAATCTCAAAAAAAAAAAAAAAACAAGTCTGAGTAACATCCTGCATATCTGCCGTTTTGCGCTTAAAAAATAAATCATAAACTCAAATATTATATATAATTACTCTTACTTTTTTTCATAGTCATAATACAAAGATTTATACTAAAACAATATTAGAATCGCTTGCTATGTGAATTCTCTTTTACATATTATGTGTTACATAATTTATTTACTTATATAGAACTTTAAGTCAATACAAGAAATTCTAAAATTTAATAGTTGAATAGTTTATGTCGCGTTTTACATTTTTCCTAAAAATTAATTATAATTAATTTTAATGTTGTTTTAACTTTCTATTAATTTTTGATTTTTTTACAGATACACATTCATTAACTACAACAAAAATTCAACGCTTCAACATGAAGATCCTGTTGGTATTCCTGGCTTGCGTAACTCTCACGTATTGCAGCAAGGCTAAAAAACAGATTCACGATCAACAAGTAGTCGACAGTTATGAGTTTGAATATGTAGATCACGGTGCACCCGCATTAGGCTTAATCGACTCAAATTCTCATTATGTCGAAGCAGCGCCTGTCGCGGCAGTTGCTGCGAGTGGTCATCGTTCAAGCCTTATTCGGCCTGGTTATAGCGTGGGTGGTCCTTTAGCCAGTATAGCTAAAGGTTAGATATGTTTAAACTGATTAATCACATTCTTTGTTTAATCCCGCAATAAATAATTGTAATACGCGTAAATAATAGCATCGTAGCGATATGTATGTATGTATGTATGTATGTATGTATAAAATAAAAACGAACACGCACATTGCATGCCCCATTGGATATATGCGGATATCTTGGTTACAGGAGCCGCTGATCAGGCTCATACACAATTGAACCAGCAACCAGCAGCGGCTGGACAGGCAGCATATGTAGCCAAGAACACGCTGGCACAAGCGGCAGCACAATCCGCGGCGACGGCTGCTGCAGCCTTGGCCGGCAAACAGATTATCGTGATGGGCCTGGAACAGCAATCGAGGGACGCGAATGTCGCGGTGGATGGTGAGAAGCAACAACTTCAGCAGGCCCAGCGTGCGGCCACAGCCGCAAGGAATGCGGCGCAACAAGCGATGCATCAAGTGCAAGTGATAACCACAGCGTTAAACGCGGCGCAAGCGACCGCCGAACATGCCGCACAAGCGGCGGCCGAAGCTGCGGCCGAGCTGGCTGCGCAAACAACGATGGTGGGCCAAGCTAAGGCGCGCGCTGAAACGATAGCTGAGCAACTCGCGGCGGCACGCTTAGATTTTGAGACAACGCAGGCGGCAGCGCAAAAGGCCGCCAATGCCGCCCAAGCCGCGCAGAGCAATGCCGCGGCCGCGGCCGCGCACGCGGCCAACACCGCGGCCGCGACTGCGAATCATCCGGTCTCTTTGCACGCCGCCGAGGAGCCTCTCAGCCTCTCAGCGAACGTCTTGCCCGTAGACACATTTGATTATAAGGGTTATCATTTTTAAGGGCCATCCCACGTCTCATGCGGTTCTTCCCTTTGCAAGTGTACGGCACTTGCCCGAGTCGACATAGCGGCGCTATATACACAAAGGTACCTGCGTCTCTTCTGCTCCTTTTCTAATCAATGAAGCTCAGCGAATTGTGCGCATTACCACTGTGTGTTTATATGCCAGACTTCACAATAAAATATTGTTGCCATCCTAAACTGTACGTTATTCTCTTCCTTTCTCAAGGAATGTCTAGACTTATTCTTCAGTCGTTGCGCGCGCACAGACTTTCCGCGGTACAAAGAATCAAATTTCTCTTTAATATTCAAAGAAGTATACTTTTTAATTAATTATAATTAATTGTATGTTTCAACTGTAAATATTGAATACCGCAATTTGATAATAGTAAAACATATATAAACAACAAAACTAAACTACAAAAAACAGGCTTACGCTTTAATTCAGCAATACTTTTTTTGGATCAAGCAGAAATTTCATTTTAGCTCAATGATATGAATATGAGTGCGATTATTTTATCGCGGCTCAATGATAAGATGGACACCGCCTTTGACCGTAAGTACAAGGGGAGCTTCTTCGAAAGTAAGCGGAACCGGAGTTCGAGAATGAAGTTTAAACTTGTACTTCAACAGAAGACTTACGAGCCCAATCTTCGTTTGTATGTAGCCAAACCTGGTACCTAAAAATTAATGATATTGAGGCATTGATAGCGAGACGAATAGCATACAGTCTAGGCCTTTTAAATTGTACCAGAAACACTTTGGCATAATTCAATAAAAATTATTAAAATAATCAAACCAAATATTGAAAAAAAAACACTTAAATATTTAACGCAAGAAATATATCTACTATATTAATAAAACATTTAACATTACATTGTAAGTTTTTGTAATTATAAATATTAAAATATCCAATAGCTGCTAATTTATCTCAAATTACCACAAAAAGTTTATAAAAATGATACATTTAAAAGATTGATAATGATTCTTAAACGATAATGACACACAGGGTTGATGAATAAAAAAATAATTTATGATATGTAAATTATATAAATAAAATATCTACCTACCAATACAAACTCGTGGTCCTTCCCCAAATGGCAAGTAAGCGTAAGGATGTCTAGCTGCTATCTTATCCGCGTTGAATCGTTCAGGATCAAATTTATCCGGATCCGGATATATCGACGGATCGCGATGCAATCCGAATACCGGTATAGTAATTGAAGTCCCTTCTGGCACGTGAATATTTGTTGTTGGAAGGTCTAATTCCTTGGTGCAGACGCGATTCAAGACAGGTACAGGTGGATATTTCCTCATAGTTTCTGTAATATGTAAAAAAATATAAAAATATATTTTCTAAAATGTAACCAGTTATTATCAAACATTATATATATATATATATATATATATATATATATATATATATATATATATATATTATACATATGTATGTATAAATTATAAATTATCAAATATGTTTATTTTCATAATTTATATACGTACATATACATATACATACATATATACATATAAAGATATATATGTAATGTTTGATAATAACTGGTTACATTTTAGAATAAAAAATATATATGATATAAAAACTTTAAATTCTTCTGATTTATTGAAATTTATGTCGCAAAACACGAAAATAACACTTATATATCGTACTTGCCATTTACTACCTTATGAAGATATGTCATTTCGTTCACAGCATTATAAGTCAATCCACCATGCTGTTTTAACATTTCGTCAATTTCCTGACGAACTTTATCCTGTATGCCTTGATGTTGAGCTAATTCGTATAGACAGTATGTCGCCGTTGTCGAGGAAGTTTCAAAGCCAGCCAAGAAGAAGACATAAGCTTGCGCAGCCGCTTCCAACATGGTAAGTTTATTCACAGTTGCTAAGTTCAAATAAGATGTCATTATTTCATAGTAATCTTGTGCAGAAATATTTTAGAAGAAAAACTAAAGCTGTTTTTATATGATGTACATAATCACTATCTTTATAAATAAATCTGCGCACGTATCGCCGCATATATTAAATGTGTGTGTGTGTGTGTGTGTGTGTGTGTGTGTGTATGCATATTATCATTTTTTAAATATGTAATTGTTTTTAAAGTTGTAAAGAAAATAGTTGTAAAGAATAAGTAAAACCAATTAATATTAAATTAACGTAAAATACTCATTTACAAGATATATCGTTAACATCTTTCTCATCTTTCTCAGCTTCGACATAGCCCTTCTCCATGAGTTGTATGAGCAGATTCATAAAATCGTGCCTGACGACATTATGAGTTTGCCTGTATTCCACATTATCTCGAAACATTTTCGTAAAGAATTTGGTGACACCCCGATCCGTGGTGGGAATGGAAAAGAAATCCATAATTTGGGGTGCGAACATTAACAGAGCGTTCCAAAAGGGCTTATCTTCAAAGACTTTCTTTCCCCAACGCCGAAATTCGTTATTCGGCTCCTTTATGCAGTTAGACTTGATTCCAAAAGCCGTTGACATAATAATGTCCGTTGAATATCTAATTTTTTAAATATTAGTTTAATTAATATTTCTTAATTAAACGTGTATCTAAGTTAAGTTTACTTGAAATAAATTGAAAAATGTGATTGTGTGCACCATCTATGTATGTAAATCTTCTTTTCCGAAATTTTGTTCGTCAAAAATTCTTTTTATTTCCAATTGTTAATTAGTCGAAAACTGTAGAGATGCCTCGATAGTTTCGTTGAAAATTTAATTCTAAATCGATTTAATTCTAAATCAAAATTTAATTCTAAATCGATCAAAAAATTTGTAATAAAAATAACATTTATTCCAGAACAAGCTGCTTATGTTTTTGCTGTGCATTTGCAATTTTTATTTCCTTTTATTTTTTTCCAAATTATGGTATTTACATTCCTTGTTATTTAAAAGTTTTTCTTTAAATAATGCTCGCTTTTAAAAAAGGCTTACCTTGCAAACATATCTTTTATCTCGATGCAATCTCTCATCTGAGCTTTGCTCTCTAAACTTTTCGCAAACTCTTCGCTGCATTCCTTCAGAATCATAAACATCTGCTTTATTTTTCCTGAAGTGAAAGTGGGTGTCAACTTGACACGCAAATTTCGCCACTTTTTCCCAGGCAATAAAAACAAATGACCAGACAGTGGATCAGTCTTCTCGTTGCAAAACATCCCGCGATCATGGAAACTCCCAAATTCTTTGGCCAACACTATTCGAATAAGATCGAGATCGGCAATCACCAGATTTGGCTTGAAAAATGTATACATTCCAAAGGCACGATGATCCTTATATTTCATATAAGCGTCATGGAAGAGTTCGCCTATTGACAAATCTGACATTTAATTCAGCAACTTTTTACGTAGAGATACAATATAATATAGCAGAATAAAATATTGATTGTGTGCATAAAAACAGAAACAAAATATAACAAAATATAACAAAAGTTTGTAAACTATAAAAGACTGATTAATGGAAATTTCATACGCATACATAATCTTTAATTAGTTTACATTTTTGTAAAGATTTTACAGATTTTTATTATTATTCAAATTTCTAAATAATTTTTATTAATTAATATTTGATAAAAAGATATCAATCTCCAATCATGTTTATGAAAAACATTTTAGAGTACTTTAGTAACGCACAATGACTTATATGTATGTCTTAAAACATGGAAATGAACCATGAAAGTCAATACTATACAGATAAGAATAAAAATAATGGCACGTATTTATACACACTTCGTGTTTGTTAATTAATTTTTTGTTTCAAATACAATTTTTACTTTTCCAATTTTGATCAGATATCTATATTAATAAAGAATATCACACCTTCTTCCTCTATAAAAAAAACAACAACAGAAAAAGAGAAAAAGAAATACATATACACATATGCATCTTCACACGAAGATATATAAATGCATTATTAGTTTTATGTAAAGATACTCGCCTACTGACAGTTTACCAGTCACATAAGCTGTCAAATTACCAGCTGGCACAGTGGGTTCGATATAAACAATACCCTTCTTGCGCCAATAATTGAACAGCACATATTTATAATATATATACACAACACTCAGAGCAATGATGAAAACTCCGATTAATTCCGCGAGCAACATCGCGAGTTGATACTCTTGTCTAAAATATAACAATAAACAATTTTATCGTTAAAAACAAAATTTACAAAAATGTTACATATCCAAACTTGCACTTCAAACTTTTTTTATGCTTCTAACATTTGTAAATTCAAAACCATCGAATAATAACATCGAATATAAAGAAGCAATCTACATATATGACAAGCTCATAAAAATAAAAGATGAAATATTGGTATATAAAAATTTATCAAAATAGCGCGAAAGACCAAAATTTGTGACAGCACTTATATGCACAAAATTCTTCTTCTAAATACATAATTGTCTTTCTATCTACAGAACATCTCGAACAAAATAAAGAATAATTTATTTTTCACGAATTTATAGATACTCCATTTTCTAAAACATGTATATATACGAAAAATATTTTTTATTTAATTTGAAGTCGGCTTTATTCCCTCAAATAAACTTTAAAACGCTATTTGAGTTTATTCATAATTAATGTTTAGTAGACGGCACAGAATTTTAACTTTCACGTGATGTATAGACAAATACTGTTTATTATATGTATATACTACTAAAAAATATAATATAATATGTACAAAATATTTACAAGGTCGGTTTTATCTATTAAATGCAATTAGCAGTAAGAAATATCCGCAAGCGCGAATTACCGAAAGTACTTTCGAAGCAAGCGACTTCTAGACAAAAAAACTGTGAAATGCTGAGACGAATTTGACCGCGATAAAGGCTGCGAGTACAAAAGCGATCTGCCTGGACTGGCGCGCGACGGCCGCTTTTATACAAGCTGTTTTTCTCGGAAGGTCCAGATCTCTCGAGATGTGTAAAGTTTATTTTGTGGGGTGACTTTCGTTGTTGTCTCTCGACAAACGATGTTTAATCGTTCGTTTTCTATTGATACTTGATGATTTACAATCCACAGCATTGAATTTTTATTGTGACGAACAAAGGTAGAACAACAACGAAAGTCACGCTCTGGTTTATCGCTTGAACCTTTAAACACAAATAATAATTTTAGACTACGAAAAATCGCAATTAAAAAATGCACGAATTTTGACTGAATTTGCAGTCGTTTCGAACAAACGTTAAAATTTAAAAATTTGCGATAAATAATACTGTTTTATATATTTTTACTAAAAATAAACAAAACTTGAATAATCTAGTGTGAAAATATGCAGTTTGTCTGAGATTCTATTTTAAATGATAATGTTTTTTATGCAATAATATATGTTAGATGACGTTATAATAATCCGTAATAGTCGATATTACCTTTACTGTAAAAGAATCGTCTATTAATCTGTAAAATAAGCGTCAAAAATAATCTTTTTCCACTATATGTGTTACACTCGGTATGTATGATCGGTTGTAGGACATATATTAAATATATGCACTTATCAATGTTTTCAAGTATACTGAAAGATATTGCATCATGAATCACTATCTTATATATGAGATGAACGCTTGCAATGGTTGTTTAATTATGAAGTATCCCAAGTTATATTGTCGTTGCATGTGACAAAAATAATAACAGGTAAGTACATAGATTTTTCTCTATTTCGTTACATAAGTTAATAAAGGAGTTGATGGTGACTTGCCTGTTTTTTTATGTTTTGCTTGTTATTACTAGTTTTGATCGAGAATCTTAGAAATAGATTAGTCATACGTGTAAGAGTATATGTGCGCGCGAATATAATATATAATCATATTATTTACACACTCTCTGTCTCTCTCTATCAATTGTATTCTTTACTTGTTGTACATTAATAAATTTATAAAGAAATTGCTAAAAGCTAGAATTATATAATTAAATATTATAGAGAAACGTTTTCTATATTTTTTGTTATGCATTATATGTATATTTAGAATATGCAATAATTTGTAAATACATTATTTTTTATATTATCTCTTCCTTTGATCTGTATATAATATATAATTATTTTTTTCTAACAAATTGTCTATAATGCATTAAAATAATACTTTAAATAATACATTTATGCAATTTACAAAATAAATAATCAAATTAAATAATCGCGATTTTATTACTAATAATTAAATAAAATACAATAATTGTTTCTATCGATTACTTTTTTTTTTTCATCTAAATTACACATACAATATACGTGTGTAAACTTTTTCATTATATATATGTATATGTAATTGTAAAGTATTATACTACGTATAATATACCTCATCAGAATAAGCAAGAACATAAATAATGAGTCTAGAAATCAACAGTTTTCGAGTAATAAGGTATGTTATTATAAGGCAATTATCTCTTGTCAGACAACATTTAAATAATAGGTTTCATGAAAAATAGATTGTTTCAAATCTAATTATGTAAACTTTGGGTATATATACTACGTATAATATACCTCGTCAGAATAAGCAAGAACATAAATAATGAGTCTAGAAATCAACAGTTTCCGAGTAATAAGGTATGTTATTATAAAGTAATTATTTCTTGTCAGACAACATATACTTAAATAATAGGTTTCATGAAAAATAGATTGATCACGATAAACCCATCACGCGCGGCCTCTTCTTCATGGAATTAAAAACATTAGATTATTATTTGTAGAATAATTTAAAAAAGCATGATGTACTTAATTAAGTTAATATACCTTAGATATGAATTGAAACAACGAATCTAAAACTTTTGTCGAAAAACAAGGAAAAAATCTGGGGCATTTTTAAACGTAAAATGCGAATCTCAATGAAGAAACGTGTGTCGCGATGGACGGAAAGATATTTTTGTACATCTATGTATGTACTATGACGAAATAAAATTTTTCCTTATAATATGGAAACTGTTGATTTCTAGATCTATATTTATTTTGATACTTTTTTTGCTTATTTTGATAAATACACTGTAACCATACCCACAAATCACTATTTTATTACCGACAATGTAAAGATCTATAATTAAGAACGCGCAGTAAAACAATAATCGAATGGCAGAATCGAGTAATTAATATATAACGAAAGAGTCTATGATACATCAATTGTTTAATAAATAATTCTTCTACTTTAAAATACTTGTATAATTTAATATTCCGCATATATACACATACCGACGTAATAATTTTCTTTTTCGAGTAACTGCATTTCTGTTGTTTTATCAACTATGTTTATTACTTCTTACTTTGGCCGTTATATTTCCTGAGAGGGCGATAGCGTATAGTGGATTTTTATAGAGACCCTCAAGTAAGAGTCTGGACACATGACAAAAAATGGCGGCTGCGTTAAAGAACAAGGCACTCTATATGTAGAGTGTATATATATTAGTTAGAGACACGCGTAATATGTTCTGTATGACAAATAAGAAAGGTAAGAGTTAATTTTATTTATTCAAATGTATGTAAATTTTTAAATTAATAGAAAGGAGCTGTAAGTAATAATTGTATTTGTCAATTATTTATCGTATTTTAGTCTCATTTTTCCGAAAATAAAAGCTTAACCTTTTTTTAAAACTCAAATTTTAAGATTATAAAAGTGATTTATTAAATTCGACATGACTGGCCAATACAAATAATTCAACACAACGTTTCGGCCCTTGGGTACGGGCCCTTATCAAGTGTTTCTATAAAAATTAACGAAAAAATTTTTTGTATAATTGACAATAAGAAACGAAACGCAATTTGTGAAGTAAAGTACAGGATATTTTTAAGAACGTTACCTTTCAAGCTGTCACAGTGAAAGCCAAGATGTTACTAATGTCGAAAAAGAAGACAAGTATATAATAGTACAATGTCTCGCGTCCAAATAATAAAAACATTACAAAGACAAAAGAAACAAACTTTACCAAAACAACAAACAATCATACTCTGTGTATTAAAATAATACTACTTTTGATACTGATTGTATTAAAAGAATTTAAAATATTTTTTAAACGAATTATATTAACATAAAATTTAAAAATTACTTATAGACATTATTAGAAAATTAATTTAAATATTTGTAACTAATTTATTTTATATACTCGTCACAAAATATAAAATTTTAATCTATTTTCACTAAAATGATTTATATCTAATTTATAATTTGCGCTAAAACTTTCAGTATTTTTGATTGGTTCCGCCATTATTTGTCAACACCAATCAACCTACAGTCAATCGTGGCCAGACTCTTACTTGAGGGTCTCTAGATTTTTAAAACTACACGAGTTCCCGTAAAGCTATCTTTAACAGAATACTTCGTCGGTGATAACATAATTTTGTCGATGCAATGTGAATATGTATATCTTCGTTGGCGCAGAAAATTGAATCCTCTAATTTCTCATCGTGTCGTTTGGGGGCATCAATATCACCATGCGGTAAATTTGTCCACGCAGTTTTCTCTCATGATTCGCATAACCCACGGCCGTCAGTACCCAGAGTACCCAGATTGCTCTGCGGCGCTATTTCGTGGTTTCGTTTTCGTTTCACCGCCTGCTGCCGCCATCATCGCGAAAAACGACAGTGAGAGAGGTTGGTTTACCTCGGTGATTCTCTTACGTGATAGTTACGTTCCATTGCGAACCGCACAAATGAAGATGGTTGATAAGATAGAAATGAGTCTGGACGACATTATCAAACAGACCAAGGGGTCTAGGGCGCGAGGCGGCGGCAGACGCGGCAGAGGTGCCGGCAATTCGCCCCGTCGAGGAGCACGTAGGTCGCAAAGGGTCGGCGGTGGCGTCATGCGAGGACGCAATCGCGGCGGCATCGCACGTAGCTCTCTGCCGTACACGAGGGTAAGAAAACGATGAGCACATTTCATCGAGTTTTCCTCTACTGAATTTTCCTAAAATATGTTTAGTGACACGTACATATATGTGCGCGCGCGCGCGCGCGCGTATGTGTATGCGCCGTTATGTGTGCATGGTACGCGCGCAAGAGTACGAGTACGTGTAATATGTGTGGACGCGTATGCGTCGGATGCATGTATCCTATGAAATGGAATAGTTCTCAAATTCAAAAAATGCTCATTTCTATAATTTACTTAAAATTATATTGACGGTTCTGGTTGAATAAAAATGGTCAATTACGTTTTTTTCTTTTTTTCTTTAATATTTTTATACATTTATATATTGTGCCATACATGCAATATATAAATGTCGCGGGCGCGCGTGTGTGTGTGTGTGTGTGTGTCAGATAAATATAAAATCCATTTTTTTATAGCAAAACTTTTTTAATTATTACTTTAAGCAACGTTTCTCTTGCAAGTTTTAGCACTAATTTCCTTTACAATTAAACATCCAATAACGACAAAAGAAGAAACTACATTTTGTTAGGAAATATGTAAAAGTTTTTTACTTTAAAGAGAATATAATTTATATAGAAGCAACTTCTTTAATAAAACTTATGCTTTATTGTTTAGGGTGATGTAAACAGTGCTTGGAAACACGACATGTTTGATGGTGTAAAAAAGGTTGGTCGTGGTGTAATAGGCAATGCAGGAACAACCAAACTTTTGGTGTCGAATCTTGATTTTGGCGTATCAGATTCAGATATACAGGTACTTAGATATCGTACATAGAGTAGCTTTTATTTCTTTTTTTTCAGCATCCTAATAAAATTAAATTACAAACCAAACATTTTTGATTGATCTACATAAAATCCATATAATTTGTTTACCCATATGCAAATTTACAAAAAGAAATAATTGTTTTACCGAAATGAACAGCTGATGCTCAATATGTTAATTTTCATATAGCTATAGATTTAATTAGCACATTTTTATACAGAAAAATTTAATTACAAGAAACTCTAATTGTGTTAATATTTTTTAGGAATTATTTAGTGAATTTGGACCTTTAAAATCGGCAGCGGTACATTATGATAGATCAGGTCGTTCTCTAGGCTCTGCAGATGTTATATTTGAAAGACGAGCGGATGCTATCAAAGCAATGAAACAATATCATGGAGTACCGCTAGATGGTATGCACCTAAATATGCACAATTGTATCCAGTCCTGAATGTACCTTTTTTAATCATGAAATTGCACTTCTATTTAGATATCCCTTAATCGTCCAGTTTTTTACTAGTTTATATCTTGCAACATAAACATTGAGCATTTTCTATTTTATCATTTTCAAAAGTTGCAACACACGGAGCAACATTAGAGAAAATTTTGCAGAGATTACTATGAATTATGATTTGCATGAATATGTGTCGCATTCGTTATTCCAAAGTATGGTATATGTTGGCAGGTCGGGAAATGAACATACAAGTCGCCACTTCTGAATTACCAGTCACTTCTGTTCGTGGTGGCCCAAGACTAAGCGCTACCAATTATACACAGAGACCTCAGACCCGTTTTAGGGGGAATCGCGGCACAGGATCTGTCAGAGGTGATTTACTAATGCAACTTAATTTTGCAATTAATTTATATAATAGTAAAATTGATATCGTCTATCTTCTGAAAATTATTCTTTATAAATGTGTGTAGTTATTATTTGTTTGTATTGGTAGCTATGTAGTATTGTAGTTATTATTCAAAATATATTTAGTCATGATATTATAATTTTATGGAATTTAAGGTCGTGGAAGTGGTCGGCGTGGAGGTAGAGGAGGAGGCACTCGACAAGTGACAAAGACACCTACAGCCGAGGAATTAGATGCAGAACTGGAAGCATATGTGAAGGAAGTCAAGTAACAATGTCACAAAACTCTCTGTACTCTATTCAGATTTTGTTTAAACTGACTTAACACAATACACATTGTTGCCCTTATTTTCATGAAGCATACAATCTAAATATAATTCTATCAAGATATATATATATATGTCGTATCAAGATATATATATATATATATGTTTTACTAGATATATATATATATCTAGTAAAATGTCGTAAAGAAATTCTCATTAATTTTTAGTTTTTATTTTTTATTTTTGACGATTCTTTCGAAAATTGATACAATCAGTTTTACAAAATCTCCGCGAATATCATTCGTAGACGTTCATAGATTTTTTTTTTATGTGATACAATAAGAAAGTTAAAAAAGAACAAACTTACAATTGTAAAGACTGTATGAATTTGTATGTATTATCGTGCGTGTGTGCTCACAATCAGATGAAAAATACAATGAGATGCATCTCGAAAAGTTGTTGTTTATCAAAGTACAGAGAATGTGCTTCTAGCCCTCACAATCTGATTATTCTAAGTACCATGTCAAGTATAAAAAACTATACCTATTTAGGGTAGTTTAGTAGCTGATCTTAGAAAATGAACGACGAAAAAAGATATTTTTGTAATCTATATTTGGTGGACTTTCTTTAATATACAAATGAGCATTATATAACTGTGCTTAGTGCATAGCTTATAGAGGATTAAGGCTGTGACACGTACTGTTAACTAGTCAGATACTGATAATATACTTTACTACACAGTAATGGACATGTAAGAAAATGTAAATATTTTTAATCGTGCAGCGTACAAATTGCAATCAAGTGGTGCAAGACTGAAGAAAAACTAATGACAGATTCTCTTAATAAAAAAGATTATTCTTGAAGTAAAAAAGTTTTTATTACCCACCTAAAGAGAAGAATTCTTAACATATAACTCTTAAAGCTATTTTATCTATACTGTTATCCCATTATTTAAAATTTATAAAGACCTCAAGATTTTTAACTTAAAAATGTGCGCACATTCAATGAAAAAGATATTTAAATATTAAATATTACAAAAGACGTAGACTATTGCAACTATTTGTACAATTCTTATTAAATAATATCAACACTTAAGATATATTTTGCGAAGACACATTTTATTTTATTTAATCACATTGTATCGTTTTGTACATATGTAAAAATATTTGCTAATAAATAGCATAGAGAGCAGGCTATTACTATAATTTAGCCTGCGATTATAGAGATTGCTACAGAATTGTACTTCATCTTCCACAAAATGTAGGAGATCAATTTTTCTTTTTCTCTTTCTTCTCATGTTTTTGCATACTAGAAATATCAAATTCTCTAAATATTTAATAATAAGATCAGTCATGTTTAGATAATAAAATTTTACTATGCAATAATAATTGTATACAATACGAGGCAACATTACCCCATACCAATGTTTTAAATTACAAAAGACAGATAAATAATTTTTTTTTTATAATCTTTTCAATGTTCTCTTCCTGTCTTTTAACATTTTTTTCTTTTCCGCTGTTAATTTCTTATCACCCGCATGTTTTTTTGGAAGAGGTCCTCCACTTTCCGAAGAGGCGCAACTTTCCAGGCCAGCTTTACTACCTTTTCCACCTCCCTAAACAAAACATATAATCTCATATCGGTAAAATTTAAGAGAAAGCCTTATAATTTTCAAGATAAAACATTACCTGTGCATGTATTTCAGTCATCATTTTTGCTCGCTCTGAGTATTCATCATGACTTTCTAAAAGCAATTTGCCAGCCTCCTCGTTCAAAGCAGATTCAGGATTTGGCACTATTAGTAAACATTTTACAGTCTAAAAACAAAATATACAAATAATAAGCAAGTATTTGCGATATGATATAATTGTAATCACTTACTAATAATATATGTTGTATTCCAAGATCTGGTTTCCAATCCTTTTTTAAAGTGTTAACGCATATTTCGCCATTTTTTGCTACATTGGGATGAAAAATTTTTGTGAGGAAATAAGCCTTCGGTGGCCCTTGTGGGAAGTCTTTCCCAAGAGCTAATTTAACTCTAAAGAAACCACCGGCGTACGGAGTCCCAGCTATTAGAAAGAGAAACACACACATTCGGGTATATTAATATCTTATATTATTTTACCAATTAGAATTTTGAAACTTACACAAGCATGCAATTCAACATGAACGAATGACATATAGGTTGAGTTGGGTTAGATTAGGTTAGGTTAGATTGAGTTATGTTAAGTTAGGTTATGGTCGATAAAAGGATGCTTCATCTCGAAAATCTATCAACCATAACCAGACGACAATCAAAAACCGAGAAAGCGCGGCCGAGAAAGGTCGATAGATCTTACATGGGCCTTCAATGACAGCTTGGATATCCGTGATGTCCGCCTCGTTCAAGATGACACGAATACCCTCGGGTGGTTGCGCGACCAATTCTGCCATCTCCTTGGCCACCCGGCGGATAATTTGCGGCGACAAATTTTCCACATTCTGCAAGAACGTACGATTCGCGATATCGGTCTCACATGCGACACAAACATTTCAGCACGAAGCACGCGCATTAAAAAGCGAAGGTAAATAGGTAAACAAGAAGGCGTCGCGACGTGTTTTCGCTTCGCAATAACTAATAACGGATACTCACGGAGCTCACGGCGGCAGCCATAATCGCCGAAAGCTTGTAGCGTGATCTCGGCCAGGCCTCGTGCCTCGCGTGCAACTACACGTTCTGTCTAACTTTCGAGCGCGCAGCGTAAAGGTAGGAAAACGCTTAACGTCACAACATTAGCACGGCATCACCTGCAATAACCAACATTTTAAACTGACAGCCAATCGCGTGCCAGATTCGACCGTACTCTCGAAGCTAGAAGTCGATTATTCCTCCTCCCACTTCTTGTCCATCCATCGCCCCTCTCTTCTCTTATGTCCCCTACATTCGACCCGTCCTCTGACGTTTTGCGCTTGTTTTTTTTTAACTCGAAGACGCACACGGCACACGGCTTGTCGGCGTCGTTGTGGATTCGAAGCAAATCTCCAAGTACCTATCGATGAAATTACGCACACCTTGAGTTGATGGTACGTGGATAAGCTCTGTACGGATACGGATTTCCAGCGAAACGAGATTCTTTTTCTTGCGACCCTTGACGACCTAAACTCTACGCGTCGCAGCTTTGCGGCGTACTGCATCTTTTCTTCCCCCCCAAATCGTCGTTGAAGTAAATTTAAACGCCGCTGTTATATCACGAATTTTCACACAATGACGGATGATGGAACGGTCGAAAAGGTAAACTCGCTTTAATTAATTATACCTGGTTAATTATATAATTATATGACCGAGAATCGCGACTGACAAATGCAAAATACCTCTATATAAATAACATACACTTCTATACTTGGTATGTAATAGAAAATCAATGACAGTAAGACTCGATTTCGCCTGCTGATAATGCGATATTATCTTAGGAAAAACACATGAAGCAATTGAAGCGCAAGATGGAATGCTGGCGGGAGATAATACTGCCTTTAAACTCCATTCTGCTATGGGAACGTAACTGGCACCCTGGGCTGATAGTCGGACTTGTAACAATGATATTCTGGTAAATTAAATAATTTTTATATAAACAAAAATTATATCTTTTTCTTTTTAAGATTTATCAAAATCATTGATTATTTTCACTACACATTTCTTTATCCAATTCGAATTTGAAATTGATTTATCCTCGACGAAAATCACTCGAGGCGCATACAAATTTCTAAGAAAATTAGATTAAGAAAAAGGAACAGACGACAGTGTGCCCTTTTGTTAATTTTATAAGTAGACTCTAATAGAATTGTTTAATCTGTAATTCTTAGTTATAAATAAAGATATACAATATTAAAAATTGGAAAGTTATAACAAAATGTGATGAATCTTGGTACGAGGAATAATTATCTCTAAATTAGCCGCAAGGAAAGACTAGATTATAAAAAGTGGTTTTGGGATATCCTGTATAGATTTATTGGAAAATATAAATATTCATTGAAAAATGTAAAATAATATTTCTTTTATTGCAGTATAATATGGATTCTAGAACCAACCCTACTGACAATGATATCTGTATGTCTATTGATATTTGCTCTTGTTGATTATCTTGTGCCGATTTTGACCTCGATCTTATGCAACGCACAGAGTTGGACAGGACAAAAGGAAAAGAAACTGATTGAGGTCTGTCAAAATCTCTCGATCACAATACTACAAATACAAGGCACATGGACATCCATCTCGAAAATTCGACATGATCGTCCTAATATCGTAAGTGCGTCACCCTTAATCTATTCTAGATGTCCAGTGAATCGTGGATGTATAAGCAATATAGGCGATACCTTTAGAAGGAAAAATCTAAACAACTAAAAGACTTAAAAATAGTTTCTCTTTGATCCATTGCATAGTTTTTGAGAAAAAAATTATTTCGACACTGACTGTTGATCTATTGATGATATTTGTATGGATATATTTGTAGGGTAGAAACAATTGATAGTTGCTGCATTTTTACTCTTAATCTCTCGTATATCAAAAGTATTTAAATATATTTGCGCAATTATTACATTTTGTCATTTATCGAGAGATCAATGTCTGTTATCGTATGAGATAGATGTACATAATATCGTGTAAACAAATTTTAAAATTGCACGTAAAAACTTATTTATCAAGAGAGATGTACATCAGGATTAATATATAATTAAATAGATGCAAACTATACTTTTATCATATTTAGAATCATCTTTCTTGAAAATTATATAATAAAAAGAAGAACAGTTTTCTACTTGTCTTTTCTACTTGTCACACAACATGCGCACACACACGAAAAATTAGTTCGCTGATCGTGCTATGAGATTTACTGGATGTATTGTATATAGATTGCACTTAAAAACTAAGAAATTACTTTAGCTGTTCTTTTACTTGTGTCACAGTACTACAGTGCAACAATCCTCTGTCTTATTCTCTTTGCATGGATCGGTAACACAGTCAACAATTTGCTTCTACTTTACATCATAGGTAATAAATAAATTTATACAGGAAATACATTAATTTTTTGCATTATTTGCATCTGATATTATACTGTGTAAAATCTGTTTTAGTGAATGCAATCCTTCTCACTCCAGGATTCAGACACAAAGGACGAGCGCGCTGGGCTGTGAAATATGCATACAATCATTTAATTCGCCGCCATTTATCATAATCATCGTTTTGTATGTGACCATCAAAACTCTTCATTCTGCATACATTCTGCCTTTATCTATATACTCGATATTAAATTCATTCATATTACACTGCGAAACATTTTACGAATTTACATGTATATCTCATGTATCAATTTTATTCTATGAAGACTAATCAAAGTTCTCCACTTTCTAACCAAATAAAAGAGATCGATATAATCTAGTACATTAAAAAAAATTACAATTACATTTGATCTAATTCTAAATATAAGGATTAATCTCTCGTTTGTCATATGATTTTGCATCTCGCATAATAGAGTTATAATCATAAGTCTATCGTATTATTTCGTCACTTGTGTGAGAATTAATAAAAGACTTTTTCTTTCACTAAACTTTTAATTTAAGTTTTACTTAGAATTGTATATATTATAATTGTTATTGTTTTTTTTTTTTTTCTACAATATATAAAGTATATCTTTAGTATTAATTGTAAGATAAATTATTTTATATGAATAAGAAGATATCTTCATGTTATGTATTAATTGGCAATAAAATGGATGTGTTTTGTGTGTGAATGACTTGGCTTTAAAAATGGCGCTAATTGAAAATATACGAAGATGTATGCTATTGGTGAAATGGATTGAATATGGACACAACTTCCCAGTGATGTAAATTGAAAACAAATGCCCTCATTCTCAATACTTTGACAGATTACACAAATTTAAAATCACAGCATAATTATAATTGATCTTGTAACTTTGCAATAGTTTCTTTAACCAATGTTTTGAAATGATTTTTCTGCAACAAATATTAATATATTGAAAATATTGGAACAATATAATCTATAAGTTGTTAATGATTGAAAGTAAAATGGGTGTCGCAAATAAGTAACAAGAAATGTTCATTAATGTAAGATAAATTTCTCTTAATTCTTTTTTAATAGAATTTCGATTTGAATTACAAAGTAGTTTCAAAGAAAATGTTAAAAATTGTGAAAAAAGTTGTATTGGTTATACAATAACCATTGTTCACTAAGGATGAATCAACTCTATATTAATCAAATAAATTATATAAACAATTCAAAAATAATGAATAAACTAATAACGTATATAGGTAAATTTTGTTGATGTATATTTTTACTTCTAAAAGATCAGAGATACGACAAATGAATATATATAAATTTTTTCATAACCTCTCAGTAGATACATCACTGCCAGGGTCTTTTTCTGCATAATTTCTTTCAAGGTACACAGTACACAGATGACTTTGGCCGATTGGTGATGATGAAACAAGAAATCGACGTAAAAAATATTATGGCAGATGTGAAAAACACGCAAAATAACACCAACAACAAGATTTCTGCATTCAACTTGCTTTTTGCAAGATTGCATTGAATTGCATATACTATCTTATGAGAAAATACGAAAGATAGTTTTTATTCAAATTATTTGTTCTTTCGTATCTATATACTTAATGTTATTTACGCAATTGTGAGTTTAAATAACCCTTTTGAAAGAAATCATGGATATTGTTGTGAGGCTGAATGAGCAAACGGCTGGCAGGGATAAAATAATAAGGTACATTGTTTATTGGTTTATAATTCCCATGATATATCGTTTGAACATTCAACAATACAAAATTCATCCTTGTCAAGTTTAATTTATG
Organism: Lasius platythorax; assembly: GCA_963971435.1. NCBI lineage: Eukaryota > Metazoa > Arthropoda > Insecta > Hymenoptera > Formicidae > Lasius > Lasius platythorax. The sequence continues at coordinate 85,631 of OZ020535.1, forward strand.
AAAAGCTTTTCTTTTCCAATAATTTATAGCTGTTATTATGTGTTTCTACATTTTTGCTAAGGAAAGATTAACTCCATTTATTAAAGAAATTATATCATTAGAACAAAGAGATTGCAAATTATGAGTTATTTTATATACTTTTAGTAATATACTTTTAGTAATATTGTCAGAAATAATAATAAAAATTGTATATTAATTGCAGATTATTACAATATGGAAGTCGTGCTTATTGGTACTATGCACAGAATGCACAAAGCACAAGATTTTCTGCAGAAATTTTAAGAAGTTTAGAATTTACTTTTAGTTCATTCCGAAAATGTATTCAACTTTTTAACAATATTTCCTTATTATTAACAAATTTTATGTCATATATCTCTTATTTCTTTTTAGTACTCCGCCTTGGAAGATGCTTAGACAGCTTGTACTCGGCTCTAAAAATGATGAAGTATCCCGATCCAACAGTGAAGATAACATTAATTATGGCAAAAATAGCAAATGCTTTGTATTTACTGGCAGACCATTTTATTTGGGTAGGCAGAGTAGGAATTTTAAAAGTTAATCTGGAAAAGTGGAATAGAGTTGCAAATAAATATTGGCTAATAACTATTATTATGAGTTTAATGAGAGATATTTATGAGATTGTCAAGATTTTAAAACACGAGAAGAATATATTTAAACAATATCAAATAGTGTCCTGTCTAAGAAATCATAAGGAAGTGATGATGGATACTGTTAAAAACGGATGTGATTTATTTATTCCATTGACAGCATTAGGTATCACAAAATGTACTCCTGGTACAGTAGGTTTACTTGGAATAATTTCTTCATTTATTGGTCTCTATACCATTATCAATCCACTTTATAAATTAACTCCATCCTAGGATGAAATATTTATTAATATGATATGTATGTGTATATATCAATTATTGAAAAGTTGTTTACATGACATTATGTGTTTAGTATGTATGTGTTTATGTATGGGTGTATGTATGTGTATATCTTTTGGTTAGAGATATAAATGCAATTTTATGAGGACATGGGCTATATGCAATATTCTTATATCAAAATATTATATGATCCTATAATTAATCATATAAATGCTGTACATTGATTACATTGATTATATGTGATTATCAGGAAAAAATAAATGGGTTTTTCAAGTTTTTCTTTTTTTTAAATATGTATTTAACAATCATCTATAGAAAAAAGTCTTATATTAGGCCTTCCCAAGTTTATCAATGTTTATTCCTCCTCCCTCTTCCTTCAATCACATCAAGCAATCAATCAGCACGCTATAACGCCTTAGAGATAACAACTAATGCACCGACAAATACATATCTATACAATGATATATGCATGAAATTTTAACATCCATCCTCTTATATTTATTCCTCCGTCTCATTCAGCGAGATGATGGAGAAAAGAGTGCCTTATGCAAAATGACTTGAATAGGCCTAATATATACATTTATCTTATAAAAAACAATATAATTTTATAAAAGATAATTTTATATAAAAATATAAATAATGTCATGTATCAAGCATTGTCTGTGAGTATGGGTGCTGCTCCCTCTTGAACTATATATTCATATTTTTTTGAATAATACATCAATGTAATACCCCACTTTGCACAGATCATAGACCATATTGCTGATATGACTGTGCTCTCAGAAATTGGTTGAATGGCTATGATAATAGAAAAAAAGTTCTCATGTATTAATACTTCATTAATTATACCAAATTAGCATGAAAAACTAAAAATAAATAAGAACGTATCTCTTTTTCAATAAATAAAATAATATATGAAACAATCTTCTAAAATAATAATATGCTTACGAATTTTGTAGTAAAACGTAAGAAACAAATACCAAATCAGTGCAGTAACGCCAATTACAGCACTTACAAAGCCTACAACATTTAAATTCCGCAATGTAACTCTAGTGTGCCATCTCTCCAAAGTTTCCTTGCCTTTTACCCAATGTAAGTGAAAACAGACTCCGGCTAAGGCACCTATGCATTCCGAGACATAAATTAAATTTTGAAATGCTAAAATTTCTACTCTCTTCACTGCAGCCATATTGAGTTATATCGTTGTAACATCAAAAGTGAAAAACTATGTCAAGCATGCACTGCATATCAAAGTAGATTAATTTCTTCACATGCTATTATACATGTTTGATAGATTGGTAAAATATATATTGAGAATGTCTTTATTAGTTATATCTTGCATTGATAAGTCAATAAACATACTTTTTATCTATATTCCATATTTTCAGCAGAAATGGAGATTAAGGTTTAAGACACAGTTGATCAAGGTTTTAATATAATGCAAGAAAGAGAGTTTTACCTTTTTCCTTTTGATGTTATCATCAAATCCAATATAGTTGCAATAAGGAGTAGGGTTGTACTTTATAAATACAAACAACGCAATTTTTATTCTTTTAATCACATTATATAAATTCATTACGATATAGCAGCTATAAAAAAAATAACGATTTGTTATTATTGTTATTATTATTAATTCTCCATAGCTCTCTATTAGAATTTATAGCTAAAAAAAAAATTCTCTAAAACAGATAAAACAAAGTGAAATAAACATCCATTCAAGATCCATGCAGTTAATCAGACAGAAAAGAATTTAAAGTGTTTATTAAGAAGATCTAATAACGTGATATATAATCTGTAACGTTTTGTTTGTTACAGTGTTAACTGTTGGTTGGCAAATCGAACGCGTTCGCTAACCTGCTAGTATCGACCAAAATCCGACATCGTGGTTCCCGTAAGCGACGAACAGGACAAAAAACGCGGATACACCAATAAATATACCCACAGCACTAATTAGCAGATGCACTAGGACGTCGCGCAACATTTTTATCGAATGTCTATCAATTACGTCGTAACAAGGTAATAATATATATCATGATAAAATTGAACAAAGTGCAACAAAGTGCGCATATGTGTGTGTTCTTCTTTGCGATTTTCCATCCGTTTCTCAGTCAACGGACCAACGTCATAAAAATGCGTGTCAATAGGTTTATTCTTTGTAGCTAAACTTCCTGCATTAAAAATGAGATAGATATATATTTAGAAATTGTAGAGAAAAAGAGGAAAAATAAAAAATGCAAAAAGTTTAGCTACAAAGAATAAACCTAATATCATAATAGACATAATGTGTGAATAAACGGAGCATTATCTATCTGCCCCTATTATAGACGAACGTAATGCGCAAATTTTTAGTTTCATAGTAGTGCAGGCATAATGTAGTTTTAATTTTACTAACATATAAGATTTGGAAACAGTGCATGCGCAAAGAGACAGCCATGTAGCTGCCGATATAAAAGTTAAAGGATAAAGGGAGGTTTAGAAATAGATTTTAGTACAGTAAATACGATTGACCACCAATGAGGGGTGCGTTCGGAAATTCTATCCTACGGATAGAATAGTTTTTAATTGACCAATCAGGACAAAGAAATCTTTGCCCCTTTTATTCTGGTTGGTTAATTAAAAGCTACTATATACCTACTATTACCTATGTGTACGATTTCCGAATGCACCCCAGGAGGTTCTGTCCATGTCCAATCGGACATGGATAAAAGAGTATCATACACATTCACTCAATGGAATCATACTTCTCTAATAGAAAGAAAGAGAGTGTGCCGCGAAGGCTATCGTTAAATTTTTTTCTTTTTAAATTTTTATATTTTATTAATAATCACAGCTATATATATGTTTCTTTACGATTAATTACATATATGTTCTCTATACGATGACATATGATAATCAAAAAGAACTGCATAAATATTTATTAGATCCATAAACATTTTATAAATTAAAATTTTTAATTAAAATTAACCAAGAATTTTAAATAATTTTGCTATGTTTAAATAATAATTTTATTTTAATGTAAAACTAGAAAGAGATAGTTAATTAAGATCTTAGCAGTAGCTCATGATTGTATGCTAAAATTCAAAGGTTTAAAGAGTGTCTATAGAATTTTATTTTGAATGTACATTCTCTCTCTACGCGCGCATTTTCGACTCTGATAGTGAAAACTATTTTACATCAGATTGTTTAATGAACAGAATGCAGCACACTTGTAAGAGAAATGTTACAAATCCAGCAAACACACACACACACACACACACACACACATACATCCATACAGAGAGAAATAAAAAATATACATTTTATTTTTTAAAATATATATATATATATATATAAAATTCATTAGCTCTCTATAACTTTAAATATGTAAGAAATATGTAAGATAAAAGTGTGCCACATTTTATGTCTCTATCCTCTCTTTGTTCGTTTTATATATAAAAATAAATATGATCCTGGAATATATATACAACAAAAGTGAAATTACAATAGTACATGTATGTATCCTAAAATTGGTTATTTCGTTATTTCCTTTATGCCAGTAAATTTAGCACTTATATCCCATAAACGAAGTGCTACTTCGGAGTCTAGATCCTTTTTAGAGACATAAAGTTTACAATCGCGATACAGATGTCCACTTTCTTTGCACAATGACGATTCTGTTGCACAATGTAATACTGTTTGTGCACCCTACAAATATCGATTCATAATAAAAGAGTTTCAAACATTCTAATATATTAAAATATATATTAGGTAATGAAAATATCACGAAAACTAATTCCTAATAAATAAACATTTTTTAAAACTTATTAAAGATATCAAATATGTTTACCTGATTTGCAGTACGTAGAAACATGAGAGCAACAGGCGAAAAAATAATATAGTGAAACCAGCTTCTCTTCACATTCCTAAATAGACCAGTGTAAGTAAATCCAGGACATACCATATAGACATTAACACCGGTATTTTCCGTTCGTTTTGCAAGTTCAGCAGCAAAGTATGCATTAGCAAGTTTTGAATTACAGTAGCCAGGATTCATCCTACTCTTCACCGGCAATCCTTTTTCACCATTTAAATTTGAAAAGTCTATTACTCCAGATTCTAGAAGCTTGGATGTCACTACCACTATTCTGTATGGAAAAGAATATGTTAATATTGTTTTATTATTCCAAGGTATTGCTTTTGTAAGTATTTTATAAAGTCACCTGCTGGGAGTGCTTTGCTTCAGGCGATCCAAAAGTAAATTGGTAAGCAAAAAATGACCTAAATGATTTACTCCAAAGTGAATTTCAAAACCATCTTTTGTTAATGCACGATCTTTGAGTGGTGCATATACACCAGCATTATTAATCAGTACATGAATATGGGGAAAATTTTTTAGCACTTTATTGACAAATTCTCTGATGGATGAGAAAGATGCGAGATCTAACTCCATTGGAATCTGCGTAATTAAAAAGAGATAAATGTATTAAAAATATATGTACATGTGTGTGTGTACGTATATTAAAATAATGAAAAGAAGAAAATAAAAATTTAGCAACATGGAAATCAAGTTTTAAAATTCAACATTTACTCATAAATCGAAATGATTTTATTAATGAAGCATTATAATTACCAATTCACCGGTAGATATTTTACTCCGTATCTCAACTATAACATTCTTTGCATTCTGCATGTCCCTACAAGCCATGATTATTGTGGCTCTCCGTTTGGCCAATTCCTTTACCGTCTCTTTACCAATGCCAGAATTCGCCCCTGTCACGAGAAACACTTGGCCTTGCAGATTGCTAGTACTCCTACATCTTCCCCAAGTGCGTTCCCGACACTTGCGGAGCAAGCCGATGAGCAAAACCATCGGCAAAATAAAGTAACACCACGAAGATACCATATCGATGATTTAACTTTGAAACATGAGAGAGAGATTGCTCCGAGAGAGTGCAGAGCGCGTAGATTGTGATGACTGTGTAATTTTAAATGCGTGGCTGCTAATGCATATTAAGCGTAGCGCGATTTATGCGTGTTTCTCGTGATTGCTCGTTTGAATCGAATGGAGCGGCCTTATTCGTTCCTCTCTCGTTTCAGTCTAATTTATTGTATGCAATAACATATCAACATGATTGCAGCCGGAATGCATGATTTGTCATGCGACACACGATCAAGCGTTAATCCAAAGTAAAATTTTATCTCGAGTACTTTGAGTGTATTCTCGCATCTCGAGCAAATAATTACTGCAACTGCTGCAACATCACTATCTGGCACACACAAAACACAAATGTTGCCGTATAAACTGCTCCAGTTCGAGGCCACATAAAGTGCTATTTACAATCGCATTCGTAACTAACGCTGGGAGAGGTTCATTTGGACATAGTGCGATTAGACACAACCACTCATATCGACCGGTGTTTAGGGTAACCAGCACGATTGACCAATCAGAGAGTCCTGATGCGTCGTGACCATAGACATATAAAGTACATAGACGGAGCCTATTCTGCGATGAAATCGGTAAAAAGGGTACCCCAACAACTTCTCGTAAGAAATAAGATATTTAGCCGAGGAGAATCGCTCGCGTCTAGATATCTTTTTTGCATACATATATATGTATTCAAATTTCTTACAATAGTTTCGTGTAGAAAATAATTAAAAGAATCTTGCAAATTAATAATCGCTATTTTTTACACACATATATATTCGTCAAAATTAATCGAGATGATATAACGCAATTATTATTTGCAATTTGGCTCATTCATGTATATTGGCGCTTTTCCTTTTATTTTTTATAAATGTAAATTAGATTATTTAAACGTTAATTATTCAAATACTATGAGTGTCTCAATAGTTTCATTAAAGAAAAAGGCATCTCAAAATTCTCAAACAAGCGAAAGAATCTGTAATGACAAAGATGTCTGTCATCTTTTATAATTTCCTGTAGTAAACATGTGTAATAAGAACACAATACTTAGGTACAAAGTTTATTTAGTATATATTGAATGCAAGATATTGATAAAAAATATATTTACCATGACTGCATTTTGCACATTTACATGTATTCATTTGTTCTTCAATACATATGTTACAGCTGTCGCTATTAGTTTTATAAAATAGAAGATGAAATTCTTTAAAGATTATAATTGCCATTTTATGTGTTATTCAAATCGAAAATTTGCATAAATATATAGGCTAGCTCATGTATACACATACATGCTTTAATAAATTACATATATTTTAATTGTAAATTTTAGTAATACCGAAATTGTATTTAACAAGTTAAGGCACACTGTACCATATAACTTTTCTACATATGCAAATCGACATAAATCGTAAACTGTATACAAATATAATTATATATTATATAAAAGATAATTTTTTTTCTTTTAAATATTGTATATACGTTACAGATCTTTAAGTGGACGTTCTCTTATTCAATAAATATCAATTCGAAGAAGCGAGAATTAATAGGCCTCATGTGCACATTATACACATATACGCACGCATAATGTGCACAGGAGGAAATTTTATATATACATATATATATAAAATTTCCCAAGATATTATAATCTAAAAGTTCTTTCTCTTGTTGCTTTCCATATAAACAAATACTTCTCATTCGCAATTACGATTGTCCATCATCACATTATTAGGAAAATTCTCGAGTATGAAGAAAGTGAATTATGGTAAATTTATATTCTATTTTATGAATAGAGTGTTTTTTCTATCCATTCTTCCATCGTAAATGTAGCTGTGTTGGTTTGATCTGGATCTCTCTCTCTGAAAATGTCTGCAACAATGATCAAAAATGTAATTGACATTTTATTTTATGCTTATTAATAATTGACAATAATTATATATATTAATTATTATACATATAAAATATATATGCACGCGTAATAATTACTGCTAAAAAATGTATATAATATATAATGTTAATAATATATAATGTGTTATGTGATAAAGAGTGTAAATGAAAACAAAAGTGTATATGAAAACAAAAAAATATGTAAATTTTATTAAATATAATTGTCGCTCACCAATCATTGTTTTAAGCCTGACAGCACACATAATGTAATCGTCGAAATTAATCTTGCCGTCTTTAGTGCCGTAACGATGAACCAAAATGTTTAGAATATGGTTGTTCAAACGGTATCCTGCGCTATTTAACGCTTGTCTTAATTCAAATGCACTTAGATATCCCGATTCATCTCTGTCGTATAATTTAAAAACAGCCTAAAATATATTTATTATACTATTACAAATGCTCATATAGATATTTTTCAAATTAAAAGATTACAAATAATTGAATAGAAAATATTTCACGCTTACTTACTCTCCACTTTCTAATGTCGTTCCACAAAGTTTTAAATTCTTCAAAACCGAGTTTCCCAGAGTGATCTACATCCAACATAGCAACCATACTGCGACATATATCTTTGCTGAAGCCCTTGTCGTGAGTGTCTGTAATTTAAGAGAGAAATTTCTTTTGGTACATTGTAATGTCATCTATTGTGAGATTTTCACTTTGGAAGATTTATAACAAATTAAAAATTTATATACACGGAAAATTTGCACAAGAGTGTAAAGAGGATAAAAATCAATATTATCCTATACAACTCTTTTTAAATGTGCAAAACAGACAATGTTAAAGATATAACAATGTCAGTGTATAATTGCAAAAGAGAATTTTTAGTTTTTTAGAGGTGACAATCTAATGATTTAAGGTACAGACTGTATCACAAAATCTTACACAAATGTCGACCAATTTAAGCGTTGTATGTTTCATACCTCTCTATTAATTGAAGAAGCATGCAACTGATTAGTTCCGCCTGTCTTGCAAAGTTTTAAATTACAGTGTCAATCTGCTTACGCTATCCTGACAAATGCTGACGCAATCTCTCTGATATATATATATACTGCTTACCATTTGCAAAAGTGTATTTCAATTGTATGTTGTTAACATTAAAGATAAATAATCGAACAAATATAACGAATCGTTAAAACAAAACAAAACTGATAAAACAATCCTGCAATAGAAGAGGTTGCCTTACCTATGGACTTATTGTATTGTTCATTATTACAAATAATGCCGCATAACAGTGAGATGAGAGTGTCGATAAATGAATCATTGCCTTCAACAGTTTCGGGAACATGTGCCTCGCTATGATGCGCCAACTGCAGTAATTCTACTCGTAACACACACAGCTATGTTAGCATAGAGTTTTACATACGTACACTTGGGCCATAAAAATTTTTAACGAGAATTTATTACTTTAAAGTTGCTTAAGTTACAAATTGTATTTCTCTAACTTTTACATGACCTTCAAGTTTTGGCTTCATTTAAGAATTAAACATTTTTAACATAAATTTATATATTATTTGTATGCGAGTATATGCGCAAGTTTTTATAACTAATTAAATTAGATTAACTAAATTAAAGAATTTTTTGCAATATTAACAGTAATTCTGAAAATCAAAATTGTGCGTGTGTGTGTGTGTATATATATATATTTATTTATTTATTTAAGAAACCCAAATGTATTTATGTACTATGGATATGAATTGCAAGGTAAGAGAGATAGGCATGCGAATTTATTAACATGATCATTAAAATGTTGTAGAGCGTGCTGAGCAACTAAAGTAACTTTTAATAAAAAATATAAAAAAATTTTATAATAAATTAATTATCCATAAAGCTGAAAATAAATAGCAAATATATTAATCAAATGATATTTGATACAGCATAGAATTAATGATGAGGATAATTAAATATACAATCTTATCGATGGTTGTAAGGAACATAAAATAATTAAGCAGAAAAATTATGGAAAGCTACAAAGCAAAGCTCCATACTATGTAATAATTAGAATACAATTAAATCATATGTTTGTAGGGAAATATTGTATTTTATAACTGCGTATATATCTATATTTTATAGTATATGTATTATAAATTACATCTCACACATATGGAAAATATTTTATATAATTTTATTTACCTTTTCTCATGGAGAAATCTAAGATGTCTTTGAGTTCCATCCAATCTACTTCCATGTCATCACCAGCAAGTTTCTTGAAGAATTCCCTAACTTTTTCGGTATTACGATCTTGTTCGGGTTCATCGGGAACCTAAAAATAGCATAAAAGTAAATCTTTAATATGATAAACATAATCTCTGACAAGTCAAACTCCGCATTTCTCCCATAAAATTTATGTTCCAGACAGCTTCGTTTCGTATGTAATAGTTCTAATTTCAACAAGATATGTAAAATCCATAAGTATAAGCTTAAGCATAAGCTTAAGCACACATAACAATCCAGCGACAGCATATTTGCTTTTACTTCTTGCAATTGTGTATATATATATATATATATATATATATATATATATATATATACACAACATATATCATAGTCTTTTATATGCCATTATGTAACATGTACCGACATGCATTTTACTTACATTATCTTCATCATGTCCCTCTTTACTGCTCATAGAATTAATCACCTAAAAGCCAAGCAATATACAACATGCCAATCATTATGTGTTAGTAATAAGTGACTACTACTGCAAATAGGTGATGCCCTATATAATCTGATGTAACTCACAATCAAGTATCACATAGCAAACAAATGTTAAATAAAGTTAGATTTTTCGTAGGCGTGAGCTGAATGCAAGGCTCGTAGTGCTGATTAATTATATAATTTGTACAGTTTAGCATTACCAATAGTGTAATTGCAGGCTTTTGACAACATATTATATATATATATATATATATTTATCAAGCTGTGTCAATGCTGTGAATTATCAGTGGTTATTTTGTAGATTGAAGGAAATATATATTTGTCGCTTTCAGTATAAAATATAATTAATCCTAAACAGTATTTGTATAATCTGAAAGTTTTTCAATTTCACAATACGTTTGCAAAACTTTATCAACACAATTATCCCTTATTCCATTTTGGGAAATAGACAAACTTTCGAGAACATTTTCTATTGTGATAATTTTGAGAGTATTACCAGCAATTATCAACTTGTTATAATAAATAAAATAATTTGTACTGCTTAGGATTAAGCTACTACTGTACACACATACACACACACATGTATCAATTCTTTCAATTTATTAGAATATTCAATCCTTACTCTATCATCGACTTCTCCGACACCAACTTCTTCGTCGTTTTCTCTGTAAATGAACAGAAACACTTTGGAAAAAATTCTTCAACTAGCATGAGACAAGTATCGCTATATGACAACAAGACTTACTCCATATTGTTCTTATTTTCAGAGAAGATTCTCAGCAAGAATTCACCCTCCTCGTTTGGATCGAAAGTACTTGGAACTATGCAGTACACGCCCGGTGGTAATTTAAAACGACACGTGACTTCCCGTAAATTTATAAATGCCGGTGAACGTCCGGCAGACGCGTTGTACTTGAAGAAGTTTATGTCCAGCGGTTTTGGCAGCCTTTCTGGATACTCCAACTACAGCAATTAAAAATTAATTTATTAATGAAAAATTTCATATTCCTCAGATTTTATTTTTGAGCATTGTTCTTTTCATCAATTTGGTATTTTACCCTCATTTATTCTATTTTTTCACACACACAAGTGTCAAAATACTATGTATATGTAATAAACTTGAAGACAAGCAATTTATGCGCGATAATGAAATTATACAATTTTGAGGTACAAAAAGCAAAACGATACCTCGAACATTTGACGATTTGAATTAATCCCGATGCTATTCGGTCTCATATTTCGATGTATTGTATGAGGTTTGCCGAGAATATGAAGTGAATCAATTAATTTCACATACGTGATATATCGCGAATCCGATAGTGAGGCAATCGGCACCCATCCTTTTTTGCGCTCTTCTGTTTTTCTGCATCAGGGCGACGATAACAGTACACTTGTCATCGTCCTCATCTGGATATTCTAACGTGATACGATACTGCGGATTGTGCCAGAAGGTTTCTGCGAAATGTATATATATATATATATATGTTTAATTCAATTTTTTGTTTTCTACGAAATTAAAGTCGGTCCTCTATTCGATATTTGCGTATCTCACCTAAATAGTTTCTACAACCACCCGCTGTTACACCGCGCACCCATTCTCCCTCAAACACACTCATCTCCCAGCGCTTCTTCCCGGCGCTGATATCGTCTGTAGTTAAGGAATCGGGATTTAAGTTACATATCTCAAGTTGATTGAAGTGGCGTGTAAAATCATGGAACGACATCCAAAACTCGCCGTCTATGTCGAAAGTCAGACCAAGCTCTTCCTTCTCGTGATCAGGGATAAATCTCCATTCCGGTGATCTGTCAACGGAATGGAGATGAAAGCGTAAACTTGACGAAATCGCCCGCATGAGTAGAATTACTTACTGGTCGCTCCAAGGTCCATTCCATTCCGCTTCGTTTCCCCAAGGATTTCGAAGTCTCAAGAGAGGTATAGTACCGATCTGATTCGGTGTTTGAATCTCTACGTGCTTGACACGGGTAACGCTGTATGCGTGACCGCGTATCAATCCCTGAGGTGTTTCGGCCTCTACTATGTTTGGATCGGGCTAAAAAAGTGCCATACATTTATATAAATAAGTTAATAAGATAAAATGAAATTTATTAATAATCTGTGAACGATAAAATTGGACATTTATTTATGCGGATTAATCGAGCAAAACAATTAAATAATTATATTACACGCATGTGTAAGACAAGTATATTTTACTACTGTACACATAAGTCTGTTATTTAATGCATTATCGATTAAAAATTTATTTTTATATTTTGTTATTTGCTCCCTTGGATAGATTTGCCAAAGTTATCATACACAAAATTACAATAAAATAAAAATTTTTAATCGTGATTATTAAATCTGTTAGTTGATGCTGTACATGTATCGGTTTGTATGTCTCGTATATTTCTGTCCATAAAAATAAAATATGATTTAACTTTATAGATATAATTCTAACTCTGTCGCAAATTATAATCTAAAATAAGATTTAGTTGCTAAACATTGCAAGTACTCAAAGAATCAATTGAAATAATGATTGTTTGAAGAGCCTGATAAAAGTAGATATTGTAAAAAATTGCTAAATCACCTCGATGGAGCAACCCAATAATGAATTTCTCTCAAAAGCCTTTAACAGTATGTTAAACAAATTTGGCGGTGTTTGATCCATTTGATACATTTCCGTTACTCCACCAGTAAAGTCTTCCATGGCTTCGCAGGTTGTGCCACCCTTTAATGCCTCGTAAGAGCCGTGAAGTTTCGCATATGCTTTCTCGAGAAGAGCACTCCAGAATTCGTTGCTTTCGGCCGAATGCAGATATACTAATTCCCCGCGACAGGTAGGCAATCGATCGTCGATCACCACGTCGACCCATCTGCCATATTGCCAGAACCTGAGATTATACATATCTTGTATAAATAAACCCTGACTGATTCGTAAATGGATTATTTTTATATAAATATTGTAGATTTTTAGACACATCACAGAACATTTAGACAAAAAAATTTAGTCGCAACATTTTCTATTTCGGTGATAAACGCGAAAACAATCTTAAGTTATACAATTATTCTGATTTAGAGAGAAGAGATAACTAATAAGAATGTAAATTATATATTATTTTACTAGATCGGAAATTGCGTTGCGTCTTACGAATGAATACATTTTTTTTTCGAACCTAAAATGGAAGATTCCAGCGTAATTTTCTTCGAAACTCTGATCTTCTGGCACTACTTGAAAGAATAAATTTGAATGCATTGTCAAATTCGCTACGGCGGCCAATAACCAGCAATCTCCTAACTCTCCTTGCTGAATGTCGAATCTTGAGAAACCCTCTACGAAAAGTTGAGGATTGTCTGCGATTTCCTGTAAAGCATTTATTACGTTGATCATACTTTATACACAATATGTATTATATTTATGACACAAATGCATATAATAATGTAAGCCAAATACTATAATTTGCATAGATGATTTAGAAAATTTCTGACCATTGGTCGCTTCCATTCTATGTATCTGTCCGGTCTGCGGGAGAAGTATAGCGATGAATCGTCGGCTAGGAATTCAGGATCCTCGAACAGCCGTCCTGTTGCCAGGCATTCTCGTCTTAGCGTATTAAAGTCTTGGATAGCTCCTCGTGGTCTAAAGCCGGAACCTTTCTCTCCTAGCTGTAGACATCGGTTCGCATTAATTTGCGATGCAATTTATTTTCAAAAATTGACTGATTTTCAAGAATTGAAATGATTTAGAAATTTGAAGGCTAGCGTACGTTATAACAAGATTTTCCGATGAAATTTTTTAAAGTTCGTATAGCTTTATCTTCGTACGGTTTTTTATCTTGGCGCAAGTTTAAACGCTCTTTCGTTACAAGACCATCCAGCTTATTCGGCAAGCTCGCTTTCGAATTGGGAGTGAATTCGAGTTTGGAAGAGTATAGAATATTATTGTTTTTGCCGATTGTTCTGTCATTCGTAAACTTGACGGACTTGATACTGGATCCAATTTTCAAAACTGCAAGACCTTCTTGCATATAATTGGAGTAACGATAATTAGCATATTTGTTACGTTGTAGATCCATCTCCCGATCGAATTAACGAGCATAAGTCAATCGTTCGTATGTGTATAAGAAAACGAATGACACGTGTGCGGATAATAATTACGTATTCAAAATAGATGTCGAAAAAAAACGTGCACCCGATACCGAACAAAGAGCAAAACTATGCGTTACCGCGAAGAAAGCTATACTGTTTTGTACTTGGAGTTTTGATATAATTATCGTTTCTGTAGTATGATAACTATATACCGGATGATCAAATTAACCGCAATTTAGACTGCGATACGGTATTTGATAATCATATGCAAACAGCTGCACACATGTTTAAGAAATAGTAGATTGATAAATGGCAATGCAAGAATGCACCTTTAAGTACGGTATGTATATTATACGACATTTTATAAGATGAAAGCAAAAACTTATCCAAAAAATGCCTATAGATATAATTTTGCATAATTTTGCATATCTCACATTTATTACTGTCTTATTAATATTTATTATATAACCACATTTTAAAATATTTTTTGAAATGTTAAAGTTGAAGACTTTATTCTAATTAAATAAAGTTAAATTAACGCAATCTTTAACGAGCAAATAAGAACACACTTTTTTCGTCTTTTTTGATTTTGTTTATTTATAATCTTTAAAGAGAAAGAGAGAGAGAGATTATTCTCAATCCTTAGATCTTTAGATTATTTTCAAATCTAAATTATATATTGTCAATGAAATTTTATAAATACGCATTTACGTTTCAAATTAGTGTAAAAAGGTCATAAATTTTGAATACCATAGTGCGATGATAAAATTGATTTCTTTTCCCTGAATCTAATTTTCAATTATAAATTATAAAAATGTAAATAGGGAATAATTTTTACGAAATTTATTTTAAAAGACAATTGTTTAGCTCTAATTATTCAGTTTATTTATATTATATTTATACATAAAATATACATGATACACATATAATAATAAAAATCGACGTTTCTGACTCGAATGACATATCTGACGGTAAAGCTTTAATCTTGACAGACAGATTCGTTTGTGACAGAAAATGGTTTAAAAATATCTTTGAATACATGCTTGAATAATTTTCGTGACAAGAGTATATATAATCTTAATTTCAACCGTGCGAGATAGATTCTAGGTAAAATTCTTTAAAAACACGATGTGTGTATTGCTAATGTTACTGACATAAAGTTTGCAAGCTCTCTTATTCATAGACCGGCTTTTAGCTTTGAGTCATACGTATTGAGCGTACCACTTTAATATTGAAGAGCGATGGTAGAAATCGTTTGACCTCGACTGCCGCTTTAACGAACACATCCTCCGCGCCATCTCCGTCATTGTAACCTCCGTAGTAATTCATCCTCTCTCGGTTACTCTCAAAGAAATTGGATCGAATATCGAATTATTTTCAGTCGCCGATTAACCGAGAGAAATGCAGCGCGAATATATGTTTGGATATCCGTCGTTTAACTTGGTCTATAACTGGCGCGTATCAGAAAACGCGAAAAGAGATTCCCGACTCTCACTCACGCATGTATAAAACCGTTAATCTGACAGATACATGGGCCGGGCACGGGCACGGCTTTACCCTCACCCACATGACTTTTCCTCGTCGCGTTTCGTCACGCACGTGAACCATGTGGCTAAATGCGCACTAGCGAGGTGCACGCGGTTTTCAAAGCGCGATCTTTTAAAGGTGCGCGTTCATCACTGACGACTTATGACGGTCAAATTCAAATTCAAATTTCGTTTAATTAAATCGATCATGTTCAGCAAAGAGTCACACAATAGTTAAGTAGTAGTGATTGGTTATTACTTTTAAATGCAGAAAAGTAGTTTCGGGTATTGTAACACAATAATTTAAATTTAAAGGTTTGTTACTTTGTCACTTTCATCATCTATCCTATTTTTTATTTTACCAACATACTTTAAGATTGTTTCAAAAGGAAATGGAAGAAAATTGCTTCCAAAATATATAATATAGTATAAATGGGAAATAATAAAATTATGTTTGAAAAAATAAGAAAAAATAATAAATTAAAATTATCTTTCTCCCTTTCTCTCTTTGAATTTGACTTTTATACATACACACACCTCCCTTGCTTTATTTTAAATGTACAAAATGCTACATACTATAGTTAAAAAGAACAATGTACAATTATGCGTTTTCGTATAATTCCGCGTTAATTCCGTGCGCACGCGCTTTAAATTCGTCGCGCCATCTAGGACATTTTAGTCCAACGATTCGTGTATCGCGCAAATTCTAAATAACAGAGATGCCTTGTCACAGTTAATAAGCAAAAAAAAAACTGTGTGGAAGCTTTTATCTGAATTGAAATAATAAAGACGTAATATACTCACCTCTATCTTTTTCGTCTCTTGTCGCACAAATTCCGGCTCGCATATTTCTTTATTCCATCCATACGAATTCATTTTTATCCAGTCGATATTCTTATCCCGATAGTACGCGAATTAACAGGACTTGGGTAGGTTCAGTTAGGATAGGTTCAATTAGGCTAAATACACGCATTTAGCAAAATACATTGATTAGCTGACCGTTTGACGTGTCCTCTTGACGATACCAGCTTCAATCTTCGTTGACATTGATTAACCTCACTTTTTAACAGATCGATATGCCGGTTATGTTGTTAGACTCACACTACTTGTATGACTATAAATAGGGTTAATCACATTGCGATACGCAAACACGATTATTCTTCAAAATAATTATACGATATCGTACTTGCAGACGATATTTATTTTCAATAACTTAAAATTGTAACTCGAACGTGTTACAAGAAACAAGTGATTCTTAGGACCATAATATCGTATCGTATTGTAATACTATGACTTGTAGATATTAATCACAGCGCAATCAACTAATTACACTCCACGGACACGTATGATGCTGACACATTGCGATTACATTCGCAAGTGTCCCAAATAAGGGTTTATCCAGACAAATTTGTATAGATGCATAATGTATATGCATAAAGAAATTAACCAATCAAGTGTCTAATGTATAGAATGCCAATTGCCAAATTGCGATAATAGATTGCACTAGAATTATAGTTCTAATACAAATGATTGGTTGATTTTTCTGTGCCTAGACGCATAAGGCCTGTTCTACAATACGTCGCTGTCGGATGTCGAACGCAGCCGATGGGCCAATGAGGAGAACTCGTTTTCGAAAAAGAAATTCTTTCATTGGACCATCGACTGCGTTCCGATATCCGATAGCGACATACGACGTATTGTAAAACAGGCCTAATACATAGATGCATATAGACCATATATAGACCGTATATTCCCTATATGTTCCCTAGCGGAATTGGTCCAACCCTAGCGGAAGCGGAAATTGAGATATTGAGATATTTAGCATTTTGGCGCTCGTGTGTGCATTGTATTGTGTGCGATCATTTGTGCGGGACGCGCGTAAGTGTCGGGTTTTTGTGGTGTAAAAATAATCGCGATCAAGTATCGTGAGTGTTGAAGAATCAGTCAATCGCTGTGATTAACGCTGTGATTACGATCGCATTATAATTATATCGCGGTACGACATTAATACGGTCGTAAGAATCGCTTGTCTCATTATCACATCCGAGTTACGACTTATTCGCCGGTTATTGAGAATAAATATCGTCTGCAAATAAGCATATAATATCGGGAGTGCAGAAAAAAAACAAGAGTGCCGAAAAACGTATCGGACGATGGTTATATACTATGCGTGTATACAGTTTTTCACGCCGATAGTGCGAGTATGCGACAGTTCCGTCAAACAAACTGCGTGACCGTGTAGCTGCAAGTTGCTTGAAAAGTTAAGTGTAATATTGGAAATGTCGAGAAAAATATTGGCCGATTATACCAGGTTATGAACCGATACAGCCGATTGCGTCGATATAGAGTGTACGACAACTCCGTCAAGTCAACTTTATATACAATAAGAAGCTTCAAGAATCAACAGGTAAAAAATATGTGTGTGTGTTGTGTGTGTGTTGTGTGTGTGTGCGTGTTTACTATCTCTCTTTTTAATATCGTTTAATATCAATCAATTCTTTAAAATTGTTATTCTCATTATATTATTACACATTCTCATATTGAATATTCAAAACTATATACATCTTTAATCACAATCTCGATGATTAATAATCTGATATACATTTGAAAAAAAATACAAATCTAAAACAATTCAAATTAAAATCATACAATTTCATATTTACATATTTTTACGTTATAAATTTCTTTAAAAAAGTAACATGATGTAACAATAATGATAATTTGAATCATAATTAATTTATACAAATCGTTTGTTTTCAAATTCGTTTAGTATTGCCTATTAACTCACACCCCTCAATACAGTGAGTTTTATCGAAAATTTATATCTATCGAATACATTAACTTGCTACCAGATATCAAATGCTAATACATTTGAAACGACTGCCAAAACAATTCCAAACATCATTAAGTCAATATTATTTTAGTAGAATCGCCTTGATCTCACCTCAAAATAACTTGTGCGTATATCTTGATTGTTATCATGCGTACAATGGTACGCATGATGGAGCTTTTGTGTGTGTGTGTATGCTAACATAATCAAAGGATCTAGTTTTAACAAAATTGTCTAGTCACACGCGATTGTACATACATGCCAATGTACAAATACAATAAGGAGCAACAGAATTCACGATCACTATTATGATAACAGTAGCCTGTCTCGAAATTATGCGTATCGCGTCACCGAGCGCGTCTTTATCGCCACACGATTTTATGTGCAAGAAATTGGATCTGTCGCGTTTTGCGAGACACTTGCTATAGTTTCTATCATATCACGGTCAACTTATATAATGATATAGAGCCAGAATCATTTAGTTACGCGACAGCGATTGTTGCCACAATTCGTTGCGTTTCGTTGCCAGCATTAGAATTTATATATTTCTAGATTGGCTCGGATTGCTTTTAGATTATCGTTTCATAACTCTTATTACCATTGGAAAAATCGTGTTATATATACATGTAATTTACATAGTGATAAAATATCAAAGTTTCTACACAATGCCGAAAATACTCCAATCATCGATAACTCATATCTTTTCCATAAAATATGAATATTTATATTAAATTTACCTCTTTCGTTTGAATGATATCATTTTCATAGAATTACAGTTTGTATTCTAGCAGAAAAATCTTTGTGTTTTCTAGTGAAATATTTATTTATCTTGCAGTATAATATACTTTACGGTATACGATAATGTTGATGTGTGCAGACATACGCAGCATTATTATATACATGTTGTAAGATAAATAAATATACTAGAAAACACATGGAGATAGATTTTTGTGCCTGAACATAATATAGATTGTGTAATTCTATGACTATATTATGAGAAAAAGGTGAAAAAATTTAATATGAATAAATTTTATTTTAAAAAATGATTTTATCATTTTTTGAAATGAAAAGATGATATCGATGATTGAGATACTTTACGTAGAAATGTTTAATATTTTACCATTTATAAGCCACATTTAGATTATCGACAATGCAATCATCTACATAAAACTATATTAGTAACCTGTATCGATTAATGAAGGAGTATATATGAATATATGATTGCATATAAATATAACTACATTTAGATATCTGCAAGACAGATTACACATGTGTAAGCTCTATCACTTAAAAGTTAAGAAATTAAAATTTAAATAAAAGAGAGAAAGAAAATTGGACACACATACACACAAATTTTATCACGTGTGGAAAATTCCATCATGTCAGAGTATTGTGTATATATATATATATATATTTTTTTTTTCTTTTATACTAGTTTCATGTTAGCTGCTTATCTGTTTAATAATTTTTAAATTAATTTAATACGAAAGCCGCACTCTTTTAGTACTATTATAATTTTGGCATCGTGTCAAACATTTATCGATCTGGAAACGCATCTTCGTGCAAAATATACCGCTTATGTCATGGTCACTATGTCACATTAAAGTTGAAACTTTATCCGATGTAGCAATTTAAAAATTCTTGCAATGCAATGCCGTTAGATGGATGCACACAATCATTATAGCACGAGAGACTATTCGCAATATAATCGCAACAAAATATAATGATTAATAATCATGTCAACGTTATGGCAATGACAAATGGAAATATCGTTATTTAAAATCAACAATGCAATAAATTTCGTTAACATATTTTTATCTCTCTTTGATATAATAATTATCACCTACAGAGCTATTATTTTTAACCAATTAGTAGTATGACTTTAGAGTAGTCTTTGTCGAGAGATGAATGCACATTATTTCCCAACGATATTCATCACATAACAGCAAATAATAATGATTGTAATTATATAAAATGTATTACAATAGCTACAAATAAGATATTAAGATATACACGATTATTTTTCATTATACAAATTTTATCACGTGTGGGAAATTCCATGATGTCAGAGTTATTATACTTGAGCCTATCTGTATCAAGGTCAACGGTAATCTCTTATATAGCGCGTTTTACTAATCGTTATATCGCTTACGAACTCTTTTCTTGCGCCGCACCTCCAATTTGGAAACGTGGTTGTAAAGTGACACCGAATGATACTTTTCGCACGTGATCGAGCCGATACGAGCGCGAACGAGCAAGTAGTACATACTATACTGACTGACACATCCGGTAAAATATTTGTTCCGTTTCGGAACTGTCCCTTCCCCCGTCTACGTCGACGTCGCGACACGCCGGCGCGGCGAAAATTAGCGCCGATCACGAACGCCTTATCGTGGCATGCTGAACCGCTTTCCCTTATAAGGGATTCCCATGAACATGGCCGAAAAAGAAAGTCCAATCCCCGGTTCTCTACCACTCTGTCATATATAATATCATGGTGATTTTTTTTTATATATGAATGAAGGACACTTTGTTTTCAGTCACTGCGAGAAAGATGAAGGTTGTATTGTATATTATATGAACATTACAGGTACAATTATATATTTATACATTTTCCACTGGCGTTCTTAAAATATTTAAATAATTTTTAAAAATCAAAATACGCACTAACAATTTTTTCATAATATAAATAATTATAAATATACTTTTTTTATCATATATATATCAAGTTAACTTTGAATTAAAATTTTTATTTGTACATACACTTTATTGGTATGTATATGTATGCATATACATATATATATGTGTATATATGTATATATATATGTGTGTATACATATATGTTTGTTGAGAAAATTATATATAGATTACATAATATCTCTCTTCAATTTTAAGATGCAAAAAATAATTTATGAGTTTAAATTTTACGGCAACATAAAGATAATGTATCAGGATAAGAGGAAGCAACATAAAGATAATGTTTAAAGCTCAAGGTAGAATATTACAAATGGGAACTATTACACATGTTTACGAATGACTAATCTCGTAAAAGTTATTTTGGGGATTTGGAAGAAGCTACGAATTATTGCATCGTTCCACAATCGACAGCTCGAATGTTCTTCATCATCCTGTACCGTATCGTTCTTCGTATTTCGTGATCGTCTAGCAAACTAGTCGTTATCCGTGAAATAAATGTTGTTATATAGCAAGCCAGGCATTAATAAATTAATTCAATTAATCAACTCACGTGGATATTGCGAATGCAATATTTTGCTCCGTTCCAGCATCGCTATTTTATCAAATGTGTGATAATGAACCATTATTTTATATTAAATATAGAAATATTAATGAATGTATATAAAACGAACAAAGTGTTATCTTTCCAAAAGCTAAACTTGAAAAATATTTTAAATATTAAAGATTTTCTATTATTTTTTAAAATATATTTCTAATATAAATTTAATTATACTATTCCATTTTTTATGTCATTAAAAAAATTTGTTCGATTTATTTATTTTTTTTTCGACAATTTACTTCAATCTTTGAGATGACGCTATTTTTAGTAAAAAATTTGAAATTTAAAATGAGGTAATTAAATTAATAAAACGAGCTTTGTAGATTTAAAACGAAAACTTTGGACAAAGATATACAAGAAAGGAAAATTGTTACAACTTCAAAATTTAATTTAATTTATTAATTCTGAAATGCTGCTTTCTCTCTTTCTCTCTTATAAAACAAGTAGACGGCCAACTTTACAAGGGAGGTGGGGGGTTTCAAACAAAGCTCTATCCAGAGGGGAAATCGAGAGATACATACAAAGTTGTGCAAAGGCATCAATGTCGCAGGGGCATGAGTTCGCGCGAGGACAAAATCGTGGCGGACCTAAAAATATATCTCGCGACGATATACATACCGTCCATATGTACATACAAGAGGGTTTGTCTTATGTTTAAAAGTGAAATTGGCGGTATGCCAGAGATATGCCGAAAAAAATCTTCCCCACAGGAAAGAGGACGCGCGCGCGATTGGGAGAGCGCGATGAGTTTTAGTCATGGCACATGTCGCGTCCGACTAGTGTGAAACATTCACCGCGTTCAATGAGCTAGAAAATATATCAAAGAGCCAAAAGAGAAGAGGTATTTTGAGCCGGTATACCTAGAATTCTGGATATATCTCGTTTCGGATTCTACGCCATCTACTTGGTTGTCTCAGTCTCGGCTGGAGATTACGCTCTGGGTTAGAGATCGGATTAAAATATTAATTCTAAACTAGTCGCATAAGATTATTACCACATTCGTTCTAGACGCTGCGTGTGAGAAATATATCGCATAATGTTCTTTTCTTCAAGGATAAATCTAGTGAAGTAAAACTAGTTGTTTATTACACAAGATGAAACGAAAAATCATGCTTAGTAGATCAAAATTATTATGGCTAATTAGACTGCGTGAGTTGGGCACGATTGATCAGTCTATTCTGCAGACAAACTCCAAATACATTTATTTATCTCATAGAATCATCTTTGGTGGCGTAGGATAAATTTATCGGAGCGTTAGTTAGAAATTACGCATAAAAATTTAGTTTTATCGCATTCATGACGAATATACGCAGAAATTTTAAAAATTAATAAGCAACAATATATAGCAGAGATGATAATTATATTGACGAACCTTGAAGGTAGTATTGGCAGGATGATGTACATCGCCGGAGCCAGAGAGTCCTCCTCGTAATAAACGCGACATAAGATTATAGCGACCTAATGTCGACCACGCGTCCTTTGTCGCTTGTATGGGATATCTAAGCAGAAAATTTTTCTTTTTTTTTTTCTCCGATATATAATAAGCGATATATCAGAATCTCTATTTTTATTCTTCCATTTTTTTGCTTATCCCACAGTTTACTTTGCCATACTAAATTTAATTATATTTCTAGGTACAATTGAAATTGCGCGCGCGCGTGCAAAATTTATATTTATATAAAACTTGAACCCTTTCAGTGAAATTAATTTCGAAAGATATAGTATTCGGTTTCTCTGAAATTTTTTTCCACGAGAGAACGAATTTTAGAAACGATAATTTTTGTACATGATAAATAGTCACATATCCTATACATAGCTCAATCTCATTTCGCCATAATAATAAATATAAAACATACACATTACGTAAAGATGAGAACGTTTAGATTGACACTTGCACGCAACGACACCTTACCCTTTCGCGAATTTACATGTTTTCGGTGGTTGGCCCTCCTCGACGATGGTTTTTACATAATAATACGAATAACTCGACATTGTGTGTGTGTGTGCCTTGGAACGTAAATAGTACTTGACCGCGAATAATCGGGGAGTCGCATATGATGACGAGGTATGTGCAAATGCAAGAAACTACGCGCGAATTGTCAAACGACTACCGCACATCGAATTGTCTAACTGTGCAGCCTCTTTCCTTTGCTGTGTATTCGCGTATGCATACTTGTCGACACTGCGCTTATCTACGCTTCGTATATGCGTGTGCTCGAAAGTGTATATATATAGCCGCCGCCGGCACATTATTGAGAAAATTCCAAGATGTGACAATGTCATGACACGCGATGCTAGCGATATGCATGATAAAGCTTTCTTGAAAATGCGCCACTAATCAGAAGACAAACGATAAAAGACGAAGAAAATAGTGAGATATAGCTAATAATAATATCAACAATATAATTTGTTTCGTTTATACCATAAATTATATATTAACCGCAGCAAGCCAATTTTCTTCATAATACAAACGCTAAATAAAGCAACAAACGTAAGAGTTAATTATTGTTCTACAAGTTGTTGAATGAATTTCTTCTTCGGAAAGCATCTAAAATGTTATTTTTATTCTTTCGTCGTTTTTTTTTCTTCATTTTTTTTGCCCCACAATTTATCTTGTAGATTTAATTAATTACATTCATCTATCATTAACATCTATCCTCAATAATATCTAGATTTTGTGTGTGTGTATGTGTGTGTGTGTGTGTGTATTGAGGTGGCTAGCTAAATAGATGCAAATGTAATTTTGCAAAAAGTTATATTTTCAATCGCAATAATTTTTAATTTATTTAATAGAAAGAGAGAGAGAAAGCACGATAAAATAGTAATACAGTTCATAAACACGCCTTTATTACGTTTCACGTATAGATACATGGTAACTGACTTTCATACGCTACGCGTACGTAAAGTACGTCGTCATTGTAAGAAAAATAAAAAAGGGCTCGTGCTCTTTTTATTCCCCTCTTTCCAAGATGTACTCATAACGTTGTTCGCTTTACAATAGGGATAGTGTATCGACGAGGATCGAGTTTATGTCGTTGCTTCTTTGGTTAAAGATGAATCACAAAGTAGACTATCAGCCTACAGAGACTTTTTTTTTTACATCGATATTACGATATAACATACTTTACTCAACAATCACGTGACATTTTTTCGGATCCGAATCGATCCCGTTGCTATTCTTATCGATTAGACAGATAGACGATACAATCGCCTGTTCGATCAGGGATACCTTACTGTCAAAACTACTCGCGTTTGTTAGACCTTTAAATATCAAGTATATGTACAGCGTAAGAAAAAAAAAACATTCTCTTTTCTTCGCATAAATTAAAAATCGGTCATGCAAATTTCACAGATTCGTTCGATTAAAGTTACATGCTCGAATAAATGCTGTTTATCCGAAGGCTGTTTATTTATCTGCGGTTCCGAAGTACACACATACCTAAACATTCGCATTTTTCACACAATATTGAGTTCACTCTGATTAATTCACGCTCAAACATCTTGGTATAACGAGTAAGTTACCAATAAATTTATATAAATTCCTGTCTCATCTCGTTATTACGATATTAGAATTTCATTCGCTCGATGAGCTCGTCTTGTGTAGCTTGAATTGATGTTATGTATTTGGTATTCTCTCTCGTTCCTCTTGTATGTATTTATGTACATACGTAAAACTAGTCTATTACATTCGTTTAACAATCTCTCCTGCCGACTTACAATAGTCTTTTTTTATGCAAACTGGCCTGTGGCTCACAATCAGTTCGCGTCAAAGAAGCATCGCCCATGAAGCGTCGACTCGTGGTTTCTATTCACAGGAGGGTCTCCTCGGAATAGAAACGACGCGAGTATTCATTGTCGCGGGCCCACGTAGGCGAGGAGAGTTCTACGAGCTGCGTGTCCATCGTAACCGCAGTCGTCGTGGCCGATCTTTGCAGTGGCAGCCGACAAGCGGCCGCGATCGCGGCCTTCGAGCAGCCTCGTCAACCCCCCTCGGATAAATCTCAGCAGGAGCACTCTTCCTCCCTCGGTAGTTCGTGACCCAGGGAATCCTTCGTTGCAAAAGCGAGGATAATGTAAAATAGATAAGAGAAGATTTATTAATGGAAAATTATATGTAATGCGAAAAAATCTATAATCGCGATAAATATATATTTTTTTTTTTTTTAGGAAATTGCGATTGAATTTATTAAAATGCAATGATAAAAGTTAAAAACTCATCTCTTCTACGTATTCCGTATAATGAAAAAAATCCTTATGAAAAATGTTTATAATCTTTGAAGAATATATTATTAAATTGCAACCAGCGAGTTTACACTCGCTGAAAAAGCGTGTGCAAAAAATATGTAATAGAATACTACATTAATTTATTAATTCGACGTCTTTCTTTTTACCATTATTTCCAAAGAAACATTCCCCTTCGGATTATTACTTGCGTGTATATGTTTCGATGTAAGACTCTTATAAATCTGCATATCTTATATGCATTTCTTGAAATATTATTATCACCAACATACATACACATACATTCTTTTTCGAGTAAACTTTTCAATTGTAGATTCGTTTGAGACGAATTTGGTGCTGGACGCGTTTTAAGCATTCTCGAGATCAAGGACCACGGTCAGATGGAAACTTTGCAGAACGTCGAATGTAGGGTGGAGGTGAAATTACCTTCCTTAGCTCCATACTACCCGGTGTGCTCGAACGTTGCGTTCGCGTCGTAATCTTCTCGTAAGGGATGGTGCCTCTGCAAAGAGCGCTCGGATCCAAACTCAATGTCGCTTTCAAGGTATTCTTCTTCGCCATACCGTTGACATTGTTGACATTGTTGAGGCCGGTGGTATGACTCGGTGAACAAGTGCGCGTGTTGGGCGACGAATTGGTTGTCGTGTCGAGCGGGGTATCCGAGGATTGCGCTATCAAAGAGTCGGAATTGGTATCGGTAGTCGTTGTACTCTCATTGCCATTTCTGCGATCCGTTATCGCGCTATCGATATTGGCAGTCAAATGACATTCTTCCTCTGGACGGTTATTACCGTTGTCTGCGTTATCGCGGTCTTCGATGTTGTTTCGATGTATTATCCTGCTACCTCGCCGATCCGATCGGGCGATTCTGCTCTTGTCCTGCGGATCGATTGTTTGTTTGTAATATTACCATAATGACATAGCAGATATTCGCAAATATTCGGCAATATACTCGGGACGATTAGTACGTGCATAAATGCATGCAATAATTCAATGATAACTACATTATGATAATAATATTTGTTACGCGAGAAAGAGCCCAGTGTGCCAATAACAGACAGAGAAAGAAAGAGACTTTTTTAATGCAATCTTTAAAAAAAGAAAGAAAAAGTAAAGCAGATATAACAACAAATTTAAATTGTTTTTAAACGTAATAAACGTAATAAAATATTTGTTACCTCTTTTATTATTAATAAAACTCTTATTAGCACATTGATACTAAAATTAGCGTATTTTTTTATGCATCAGACACATGCGCGCTCTCTCTCTCTCTCTCTCGATCTCTCTACACTTAAACTTGTAATAGATATTACTATTATTTATCTAAATACAAGAAATGACTTCTTATAATGAATAAAACTTGTATTAAATGATATAATTAATCTAATTTAAATATTAGAATAATTAAATACAATTAAAGCAACTATCGGACAAATTTCCCAAATATGCACCTTGCAATCTCCCATCATCTCGTCGTCACGATCGTCCTCATGATTGTTGTCGCCACTGTAGGTTTGCTCAAAATCCGTGCTAGAGTCATACGTATTGCTACTGAATGTTCCTTGTCGACGTTCTGCCGGTCTTGCAAAAATTCTGCCGTGTGGTTTGCAACTTCTATTCATTTTTTCATTTTCCGAATTATAGGCGGTGCCACCACGCACAGCTTGACCTACGCGATGTGCCACGGATCGGGGATCGATGATTCTCGGTTGCATGTATCCATCCAGCTGTTAGACAAGTTCAAAGTTTTTATACACGTGTGTATGTGTCGGGTAAAATAAAAATATTTTACAACACATTATTTTACAATATATTTTACATATATACCGACATCAGATTGTACATTGATGCATTCTGCCTCCGGGTCCGGTCTCATGATCGTTATTTCACGATCGCAAATCGGCAATATGTCAAAATTAGGCGTAGGGTGATTTATTACATCTGGATCCTTTGCAAAATAAAAGATTATGTTTTATACAGTTTATTGATTAAATAATAAAACTAGGCTTATTTAAAGAAAAAAAAAGATTGCCATATAGATTTTCGGCTTGCATTATTCTCACCTGCAAACAATAACCAATCCTTTCGGCGATAGTGGAAAAACTTGGCCTGTCATCGGGCTGTGGATGCCAGCATCGCGTCATAATCCCGTATATAGGATCTGGGCATCCTGCAGGTTTTTCGAGACGGCCACCGGACGTCACCATCGACATGACTTCTCGATTTGCGCATCCGGTATAGGGCATATATCCAAATGACATAATCTCCCACAGGAGCACACCAAAGGCCCTACAAATCAATTGTACATTATACTGTATCTTCTATCAAATGCATAATTGGCATATATACATACAATCTTTCCTATATTTTTTATACAATAACTTACATATCGATGAGAAATTTCTCTTGCCGTAAAACTTTAATTTTCGCGAGGAATATAAATAATATAAATAGTATAAATAATAGAAAAATATAAGGCACATTTTTTTAGATTGAAAATTGAGGCTCAACAAAAAATGAAATTGTTACGAAACGCAATCTCACCAGACATCGGTTTTCGTAGTGAATATACCGTCCAAAAAGCTCTCTGGCGGCATCCACTTTATGGGCAGCATCGCCTTGCCACCTTTCCTATAATAATCGCTTCGATAAATGTCTCTAGCCATACCGAAATCCGCGATTTTAACAGTACGCCCTGGTGCTTTGGTAGTCAATAAACAATTCCTAGCGGCAATATCTCGGTGTATAAAACGCGCCTCTTCCATATATTTACAACCATTTGCGACATCATAACCACACATGATGAGATCCAGCATTGTTAACGATGTAGGTCGATCCTGCAAATGAAAAATATATGTATATGTCTTGTATATGTAATAGCTTTTTTTTTTAAATACAACTAATTATTTTCTAAAATGTCATCTAATCTCTTGAAACGCGTGATACCACGATATCATTTCTCACAAACGTTTGGTACGAAATGTTACCATATTTCTTCACTAATAAAAGAATAAATTGTAGAATAGAAATTGACAAAAAGCGTGACACAAAAGGAGATTATATAAAATTTTAATCAATCCGGTTATATGGTTTCAATGTCATAGAGTTTATAAAATTTCCATTTGATTATAATTCCGATCCGATTTAAAAAAAAAAAGAGAATTCTGAAACAGGGTTAGTAAGTCGCAGAATCGAGCGTTCTTGATCCGAGTCCTTGATATTAATAATTCTTGTATTAATCTGTGTGAGGGAGATTACACTTGCTACAATCACATTTTTCTTGATCTAAATTCGCATACTCACTCTTTGGTATATCGTTTCTCTTTCTTTTTCATGTTAATAATGTTATTAATACTTACTGGTCGAGGCCTTTCTTCGCGTAGAAAATTCTTGAGATCTCCTCCGGCTAATAACTCGAGAACGATATATCTCGGATGTTTGTCAAAAGAGACACCGATAAAGTGTACTATATTAGCATGATTAAATTTGCTCATTATCAATGCCTCCATCATGAAATCAGCTTCTGCTTGTGTTGTGGATAAAGATGGCAGCGTCTTTACAGCAACAGGGTGTTCCTCGTCGCGTCTATATTTGTATACGCCTTGGAAAACTTCGCCAAAAGCGCCTTGACCGAGAGGTCTGCATTAAAAAATGTAGTCGTTTTTATTTTATTCCACACAACTAAAATAAATAGTGTTTTATCTTATTTCCTATTTAAATTTGGACTCTCAGAAAAATTTTGAAAACTAAATTATGAGAACAGACATTGTAAGAGAGCCAAATTGAACTTGTAAAGTTACTAAAGTTGGTATATCTAATTGATTGATGTAATAATAATAATTAAAAAAATCTTAGAACTTATTTATACTAACTTTACTAAAGTAATGTAATCGCGGGGTATTTGCGGCAAGTCTTTAAAGCTATACAGATTGCCAGCGAATTCATAGTTGGGGTTGAATTCGGTCATCATTATATCCGATACTGCACGCAGTGCAGTTAACTCTGTGCCGTTGCCAAACATCACTTGGCGGCGATGTAGAAGCTCTTTTTGGTTTTGGTATCGTTTATCTATCGAAAAATGTAACGATATATAATAAGCATATCGTGGCGAACAAATTTATATAAATTAAATAGGAAAATTAATAAAAAATGGCGTTATATTTGAGATGTATATACTTACAAGATATTAGGCAAATTCCGATAATGGCGAATAGGCCAATGATTACGACTACAAGCGGTATCATGTATGGTTGACGTGCATCCTTGGAATCATCGGTCACTAAAATTCACCAAACAATTTTTTACTTTATATTTGTATGAAATAATGAACATGATGATCTTTTATATGGTTGTCGTTGTACTTACTAATACACGATTTGGAATCGTTGCTGAGCAACCAACCCTGGGGACAGAGACACTTGGTCTCACTCGAATACTGATCGAGTGCGACGCAACGATAATCACAACCGCAGCCGCTGATCGCGGGTATAATGAGAATCTCGCCCGAGCCATAATGAGCTGCAGCTTTGAAATAAGTGTTAGTGAGCTTCTGACTGGCGTACGAGTAACCACCCTCGCCATTTCCAGAGTCCTTGTGTCCGGTATTACCGCCTGAAAAATGCAAAGATTAATTTTTAGATTAATTCTGAGAATTATTATAACACGAATCAATAAGATTTACTTTAACCGATAATTTAATTTTTCAATTCCACATTGTCGGTCTATTCTAATTTTAATCTGGATAAAGAAATCAGGATAAAATAAATATTTAAGTTTCTTATTTACCAACATAACCACCGCCGCCGCCCCCTGTTTGGCAACCGCCTCCTCCTCCACCGAAACCTCCATTACCGTGACCTTGGTCTCCGGATTCGCAACCGAATCCTCCCAAACCTCCATGAATCAGTGGCATTCCCGCAACGTTTTGTTGATCGGAATCGTTAGTCCACAAACCATCCCAACTGCCACCAGGTCCGCCTAAAAGTCGCAAGATTCTACTCAAGTTTATATTTTCTACTCAAAGTTTCAGTCTCTTTAAAAAAAAAATGGTTTGAGATTTTATATACACATTTTTAAAATGGCTAGTTACCAATGCTCTTTGAAGCCACGGACGGAGGAGATGGAAGTCTACCTGCAGGAATAGGACCACGTCCGTGTTGTAATCCGTTGTCGTCCGTGAAATGACTCTGCCCCAAACCACCACCACCACCCGCAATTAAGATAGGTTCCGGTTCGCCATTGGCTCTTAGCTACAATCATTTAAAGAATTACTTTGAACTTGCATGATGGTGGAAAATTAGTAGTAAAAAGCTGAGAAGTAAGATTTTTATTGTACAAGTAATCTTACTATAATGAAAAATTATAATGAAAAAAAAAGAAAAAATATGACACTCTCTCTCTCTCTTAGCCAGTGTATTGACACGTCACTTTAGACATTTTTATTCTCTCTTATTTATAGGTATTATTTCTCTATACTTAAAAAATACGGCAAGAATATTATTTACCGCAAAGACAACTGTCGCACCACCGCCACCACCACCACCATTCTTAAATTCGATTTTTTTCACTTCTCGCACTTTCGACGAAATGTCATATGGCATCGACTCGTGCAATTGACCTGGTGATTGACAACTGACTGTCTTCATGCCGAGATTCTGGATAACAATGTAAACAACAATATAAATTCTCTGGATAAATACAAAACATGTTCTATAATTGATGATACAACGGAGAGAAGAAGGTGATTTTATACATGTGAAAATAAATCAAAAGATATGGAATAAAATTTTTATATGAAATTTTTCGTCTTTGAGAAAAAAAATCTATTCTGATAATCGAGAAATTGATGACATCTCTCATCATTTTTACTTGCGTAACTTGCATAAACATAAATTATTTAACGCTATCGCAGTAAGAATATAAAAGTTCGATACACTCTATTTTAAAACATAATAAAAAATTAAAATTGAATAAGTTACTTGTAAAATACTATCTCTACAATAAAACATTAAATTTTTTATAATAGATTATTATATTTTTATTTTTACTCTCTTTTTATACTCTCTCTGATAGTCAAAGAAAGAGAGATAGAAAGAAAATATTTCTAAACAAATTCTCCAATCACAGATGGAACAGTGTCATTAAAAATTATGCAATTATGCTTAAAACATCCAACATAAAGAAGGAAGATGTTACTAATTTTCCAAATGTAATCTTCTGGTGAAAATAACATTTTATATATAAAGAAATTTGTTATATATTCTGTATCTTGTCTTATATATTGCATTATATATATATAAAATGATTCACACTTTTCCCGATTATATTACCAATTTATTCACTTCCATTTACTTAATGTATACTCACTTTGGGACACGCGTCTATTCCTGCTTGACCTGCTATGAAATATAGTTGGTCGCCCTTTTGGAGCTCTACCACACCGCGAACAAGAGCACCCAAAGTGCTACCCGTGCCGCCGGAACCCTGCCCTCCTCGTGCTCCGACGCCAATTAAACTGTTTTTGGAGACAATTTACTAATTGAATAGATCGAAACATTTTTTACGATTTTTTCGTAATATGCTGTTTATCATTTTCGCGCATCTCACACGAGTCATTTCAACAGTAAAATTCTTCGTTAATTAAACATAGTAGCAAATATACTTGCAAATATATACAATAATAAATGTACTAACAACTCTTTTAAACAAATTCTTGTTGCGTATGCTTAATACGAGACACAATGACTCTTGTTCTTATAATTACATATTTTTTGACATCTACTAACGTGTAGTATTCACCGCGTGGTGCGGTCCACCGTTGAACTCCATTAGAATTAAAGATTGGCGGTGTATTCTCTTGATCTGGTGTCGATGATGGCACAATTAATTCTACATTGGTGCTGTTATGTTTCTCGGCGCAGTCCTCGATGATAGGGCCCGTTCTGCCAGTAGCTCCGCAAGCAGTAATCCGAATAACTGAAAGCAACGCATTCGAATAATTTGGTAATCAAGAGACACGATAGCTTCTCACACCAAGTAAATAGCATAATAAACAATTCCGTGACAACAGCGATGCTACAGCATATCCTCAACCGGAGTGACAGGCTTTTTCGATCATTATTTGAAAATAATTAATTATCTTTTTTAAATAAAGCAATCTTTAGAGAAAATGGTCGTACGAAAGAAATAATAGAACTTTGAATATTTAATTTTTGATTTAATGTAAAGAATTTTTGGATGATAGAAAAAATAATTTGATGAATTTGTGCGTGATATGTAAATAAACTTTGCTCAAAATACATTGCAAACAGAAATCAAATATTTTTCAAAAGATATTTCTAAAATGATTGACATTTTTTTTGAAGTATATATTTTGTACCTATAAGAAAATTAAAAACTAAATGATGAATAGATAATGTAAAAAAAAAAGGAATAGATAATGTTAAAAAAATAAAAAAGATTTTTTAGAAAACACGTCAAAAATAGTATACTATATTAATTCTAGCATAAGAAAGATCTTATTAAGAAGATAATCGTGTAACAAATAACAAGTACTGTATCAAAAAACTGTATCAAAATATTTTACTTTATTTTATAATAAATATTTGCGCGATATTTACAATAAACATAGCGAAATTTTATCAATAAATGTATGCCAAGTTTAATGAGAATAGATGCATTAATTTTACCTGTCTCGTTTGCGAAATCCGGATGCTGCGACGGTATTCTTTCAATATTGGGATTGTAATAATTAAAGTCGCCTACAACGTCCGATGGAACTCCTGAATAAAAAAATGTTTGAAAAAAATGTACAGATAACAGAAAATGGGCAACTACACATAGCCGTCCTGAATACTGTGACTAATTTGTCTGTGATTTTCGTATCGATTAATTTTGTCATAAATTGATGTCTTTAAATTGATAAGAAAGATAATTCGACTCTTTAATTTTTCTCGACAAGTTTTCTTGAGACGCAAATAAGTTTTTATTTACTTTTTAATCGAGGGAATAATTGTGCTTTTAGCTACTGAAACAAAAACAGTTGGCAAAATATTTTAGCGCTAGAATTTCGATCGTCGCGTGATCATCTGTGCGATGACTGAATCTTTAAACTACCCTGACTACATATATATATACTTAATACATATATCTACAATATAATATAGATATATTTGTTGAAGTTACCAATGGCGAAGCATTCCGGACTTAAGGAAATATCGTCAATTGCTATATCACCTTTCGAAGAAATCCCTCTGGCCACCTCGAATTGCAAAACGTATCTATAAATAGTAGGTGTCGAAAAAATTAATCAAGTTTTGCGTCATGTGCATGCATCTGTCGCTATATTTTTTTACAATTACCTAGATGTTATGTTAGGTAAAGCAACTGCCTCATTATTCCAAATGTCGCTGTTAGTTTTGGAAGACCACCACAATCTGCTGGTAAGATTTCCGTGTGGTTGTACTTGAACCAGGTAAAGTCCAAGAGATGCGCTATGCTTACCGTACTTGTGGTAGAAAAAGCGTATCTAGAAGCGTTTGTGCCATTCATAAGAAATTTGTTAAAGGCGTGTAAGAAATCTTTCTCACACAGAACGATATGATACACATTAAATTTATATACTTTGACTCTTTATCTTTAGTATAACATATCGACACAGCATCGATTTGATTAATCTTTGCCAATGACATTTATCGCCAATGAATCTTTTATTGTACTACTAAATGCATAAACGTTTTTAATTTAAGATAGATTAGAAGCAAAATGGAATATAACAATAAAATAAAATTGCAAACATACTTGACACGATTGATGATAAGAGCTATTAGGATTGCTGCTATAAGGTGGTGTCGGATTATATAAAGGACTTTCGATGGTGCCTAGACTGCCAAGTGCAGCATTCACGCCATGTGTACTTTTATGCGCCATATTCACGTACGCATAAGTTCCTGCCAAATAAGGGAGAGGAAAGAGGATAACGATATATTATTGTGCATATACATATATATGTATATCGCGCTTCTCTTCGCTTAATCTAATTCAATCGCGAACCTGTTGCATTGCGATAAGTATGATCGAAATTGGGTCCGGTCCTTAAAGACGGCGTAGCACCTTTATGAAGAGTCCAATTTAAAGATCTTCCAGGAACATTCGTCCATCCACACCACCCCTTCTCAAAGTTACATCTCGCGTTCTCGGGTATTTTGTCTGTAAACATTTTCAAAATTTCTGTTTATATATGAAATTTAGCTGCTTTCAAAGATATACATACATAGCATATAGAGCATAAACAAGTTTGACAAAAATTATAAAAAAGGGAAAGATGAATTTTTGACGTAACACACCGCACTCGAATGCTTCATCTTCACCATCGGCGCAATCCTTTATAAAGTCACAGACACGAGTCCTATTCAAGCAGGAACCGTCGTTACATCGAAACATATCCTTCGTACAGGCGGCACCGACCGGCATAGACTCTAGATAGATGCGAAAATTATTGCGTTTCAATTGTTGAATTAAATTTTTATTTGTATTAAATTTTTTCAATTGATATTATATGATCGCATTACATATGATTGCAATTATGTATAAACCACATTTGCATTTCGTTCAAAATCATATGGCTATTTCTTCAAATGACTTAAATGCTCCTCTTTGTCAATTAACATTACACGATTGCTACTGTAATTGTATATACAATACAATACATTTCACATTCGCTTAATTTTATATACGAAGCAACGAATACGCATGCAAACAGAGAATAGAGCCATATGCAAATGCCATAAACTTCAAAAAGGTGCAAATTGTGCAATTTATATGATATAACGATCAAAGTATTTAATTAATTGAATCATTATACGATATTAAAATATGTACTTTTATTATTAGTTATACCTGGGAAGCAATGTACTAGACGAACATTGTCAAGGCCGACACTTGAATTGGAATAGGGCACGTATATCTCTAGCAATAATCTATAGGGTTGATCGACCGCGCGTAACTCGAAACTCATTTTTTGCCATCTAGAACAACATTCAAAGTATTAATCTCTCTTTCTGAAAATGTATATTATCGTAATACGAATACAATTTTTTTTCTGTACATACGTAATATAATTATCCAAATATTTCGTGTATGCGATTGAGCTCATATTGTCAGTTTGTATGACAATATTTACGAATCCTTTTTCCATTTCCACCGTGTAAAGCCAGAATTCGACGCGGCAACGCGGGCCCGTGCGAAAAATCGGTTTTGACCATATTTGAGCATTCCCCGGACCGTTGAACCACAGGAAATGACCTTTAAAAACAAATTAATTTTTTTTACAAAATGTATTATACAAGTCATTTTATTTTAAATTCTATAATTTGAATTCTAGTTCTGTATAGCGTGTCTTGTCAAATTAATCACAGAGTATCCTGACCTCTTAGCACTCTCTCTCTCTCTCTCTCTACATTTTCTTTTTTTTTATCTTTACTTAATTTCGCCCCAATTTCTTTTAAAAACGTACAACTAGCCCAAGTTTTCGTACCGGTTGTAGATTTATCGGCATCCGTGATTGGATATTTTGACAGTGTACTGTACGGTACGGATGATGATGCCATGACTTTCATAAAGTTCCTTGAATCTCGATCCCAGTACCAGTCGCAGTCTATCTCCAGGTCACAGTGGCCAATTTGAGGCGAACTATTCAAGACTGTCTGCAGATCCTTGATCCCACGCGACATCCTGCCCTTGGAATCGCCGCAGGTTACCGTGACGCAACAAAAAATCAGGACGAATCGAAGGAAAGATCCGCCGCCACCGCCATGTATAGACACGTGCCGACGATCACACGTGCAATTCGCTTGATTGTAACCCGCGGTGGTGATCGCCAGCTTCAGTCGTATGTCTCTGATCATTACTCTGCGATTTCGTTAAATCGGCCGTTTAATAGTTCCTGATAAGGTCACGCACGACATTGCATGCTCTGCCTTTCCGTGATACTGGACATGATTTTGTGACTGTTGTTGCTTTTCGTGAATTTACTTTTGAGAGAACGTCGAAAGTGCGCGGCATCTTCCAAAAATGCGATTGACGATGAGAAATTTGCGCCGATAAACACAGCGATGAGTTTGAACATCATGGATCTTTCTGGCGATGATCATCTTCCATTGTCTATAACACTGAAATCAAATAGCTATTTTATATTTATTTTGATATATTTTTATTTATTATATATATGTATGTACATATATAAACATGTACATATACTTGATTGAAAATTTTCGTTTGAAAAGTTGCATAATTACTCTTATCATTATTTAAAACGTTAATTTTGATACACACAGTGCTTTTATGCAGTAATAATGCAACATTAAATACATGTTCACTTTGTACATTTTAAGCTCGCACTTGTAAAATCCAACATTACAAGTTTTACATCTATTGTCAATTACAGACATGATAAAATAACGGACGATACGGCAGAAGTTGCAAAATTCCAAAAGTGAGAAAACTTTAAATTGGATTATGAGAACGAAACGAAGTCGCGATAACCGGAGATGAATTAATTGATTTCTCGATATATATTTCCTAATTTCCGGTATGCGCGCAGAGACGAAGTTATCTATTTTCTGCCATCGTCGATATGATATTTTAAAAGTCATTAATGCTATAATATTTATAAAACTAACAAAATACATTTTTATTTATTTGACTCTGTATCAATTGTAATATTTTTTTTCCACTTTTTAAGATACAGAAGAATTCTTTCGAAAATATAAAATAAGAAATATATGCACACAAAGAAATATATATATTTCATCTGTAATAATTAGATTTATTCAGAATCACAGATAGATAAGGTCGCTTTAATTTTTAGTTTTGTGTTAAAAGTTTAGATTAAATTTAACTTTTGTTAATATTTATTCAGTTGCAATCTTTTATACGATTTCTTACACTATTAAAGTCTATTTGTTAATACGAATTGCCCTGCGAAAATTGCGCAAAGAGTAACAATTGATCCTATCGATCAATTGCACCTATACGCACCCTCTCTCATTCTTTCTCTTTGGCGAGCGACGCAATTATCGTTGTCAGAGCGCAGTATTGTCGGAATGATCCAACAGCGCTTTAACTTGTCTCCATCTTATTAAAGAGAATCGCTCGGAATAAAAGTTTCTCGCAAAACTGTAATAGCAAGTCGTGGTTTAATCCATTCTTCAGAATAGCCGAATCTTTTTATCCTCTCGAGCATGGCATGCCCGACAACGAAGTATCGATCGGATCCTATATACCGAATGCTCACATTTGCCAACCAATCGCGTGTTTCTGCGACAACGGTGATTATTCGAATTCTTCACTATTAAGTCTAAAAAAAAATCTAAAAAGCTCAACCAAGTTACCGAAATACTCGATGTCACGATTTATCAAGACTTTTATCATGAAAAAATACATTTAGAATAGAATGACAGATTTTCCGCTCTTAATTGACAGATGTTCCATCTGCATGGAAACGTATTACTGTAAAAATTAGCAAAAATAAAAAGTGCGGAAGTATATCCGGAAGAAATTCAAGAGAAAATATCATCTCTCTATCTTTTCATTTGAATTAATAATACACACATACACACACCCACACGCATACACATACATACATATAAAATGTATATGGAGGGACGATAAATTCCAAAGACTCAAAGTTTTTAGTCGTCTCAATTAAATCGTATTATTTTTATATTGCTTCCTCGCAACATTTTTCTTACTTATTTATTTTGAAAAATATTTTACCTACTTTTATGTGTGGACATAAAATCACGCAGCGATAAATCATTATGTCACGTTGTTGACGATTTATTCATAACACTCTATAACGCGACATTACACTAATAATTCGAATCTTTTGATTGTAATTAATTCAACTCTTTCGTCTCTAAAGGTACGTAGACGCAGCGCTACGATTTAAAACACACTGCATGCAGAATGCCATATCGTGCT
The DNA here is from genome assembly GCA_963971435.1 of Lasius platythorax. Lineage (NCBI taxonomy): Eukaryota > Metazoa > Arthropoda > Insecta > Hymenoptera > Formicidae > Lasius > Lasius platythorax. The sequence goes on from OZ020535.1 coordinate 124,981, forward strand.
CCGAGCCACAATCTGTCTGTTCCTTGTGTCTCGTTAACAGCAATTGAGAAAAGTATTTTGCTGTCCGTTTTTTGCAGCCCCCCCCCCCTCTCTCTCTCTCTCTCTCTCTCGCTCTTTCTCTTCCGGAGGAGAATTCGAGTGGTCGAGTGGCAACGATCATTCCGGTAGATTATATCGCACCCTCGTTCAAGTAATCATCCTAGTAAAGTAATCCGGAAGTGCCCATTCTCATCAGGTTCCAAGAGTTTAGAGCCATCGACCGACGCTTATTGTTAGATCGATATTAGCAAAATTCATATATTTATGTTTGCAATTGCAAGCAACGATACTAAATTTCGCATTATAGTACAAGCTGTTTGTTATACAAACGATACTTTGAATAACGATAGCGGAATCAAAGTAGAGACAACATTAAGCATTAAGATAATTTACATTAGTATCGCTATGTATTGGTATAGGTAAATTTATCTTGTGCTTTCGATCGTACGATTTCTCGCAGATACAATGTTTGTGATTGTTCCAGACACATATCGATTCCATTTATACTAATTCAAGATAAAACACAATACGCGTCAATAACAATTGAAGATAATTAGACATCAGGTAATCAAACGATTAATGTCGAAATATATATCTATATCTACAATTGCAAATATGCTTTTCGCTGCTGTATCATATCAAGTATAACTAGATATTGTAACCATTAGATGAGGGGGACAACTAATTTTTTATTTTATTATATATACTATATATATATATAATAAAATAAGAAAGTATTTGTCATCTAATCGTTACAATACCTAGTTGATAGCAGTAAAGAGAATATTCACAACTGTATAAGTATGCATCACATATTTCTGGATATTTAATCGTTTAAAAAATTGTCTGACGTCTAATATATTTTTTATTCTTATTTTTTTATACCAGCTGAAGCATTTTTAGAAGACTGTATTTAAATTGCCTCTGAAGACACGCGAAATGCCGAAAGATACGAAAATATTGTCAAGACTGAAATTGTATATTTTAACTTTTTTTCTATTAGCATATATACACAATCGTCTATTCAAATCTGATATTTTTATCTTTAACAATATTTCCGAGAGCAAAGACATGTAGATATGCTCTTTTATACATATATCTTTCTCATTCCATACCTTCGTTATATCCCTCAAAATTTCTTTTTTACGATATATAATCAAAATATACATATTCAAATATTTGTTCAATATTATTGAAACAATGAATTTGAGAATTTCTCAAGTAAATCTTTTTTTTCTGTAACATTTGCGTAATCATTTTAATAAATGTCTATTCGCTATAAACTATTTAATGCGATGTCACATGGAATGATTACGATGCAGCCATTAACCTTGTTGTTTCTGAGATGATTACTGAAGAAAATCGTGGAGAGAATCTTGCATTTTTCTTTCGCGAAAGTTTGATGCTGATAAAGATTAACGCAACAACGCAATTTTAGCAATACGGATATCAACATTGCCCATTTAACAATATAGGATTGCGTTCAAATAACGATCAAATTTTCTCTGTGTACGTGATGGTGGTATGTTTTAAATTTTTCTACATTTTTGTCATTAAAAGAGTGAAATATATTTTTCATTTTTATAATTATATTAATAGGATGAAAAATATTACTTTACATCACGATTGCAAAGTATTTATCGATATTTTTAGTATCACGAAATAAAAAATACATATTTTATCAAAATGTATGTGATAAATGTAAATGTATATGGACTTGAGATTTCGACACAATTAGTATGCTGTAAAATAGTTAATAATAGTATATTACAAGTGCCATGTTACCACGTACTTTTGATGGAACAGCCCTTTTCGTTCCGCTTCCGGTTCATCCGAAATTCCGGCAGTAATCAGACAATTTCTTCGCCAGCATATACAGGACACATTGACAAGAGCTACGCGTAATGATTGGTACATCAATTTCCTTTGTCAAATATTTAGCACACGATAAATGTTAACGCAGTCTGTCGAGAAAGGTCTATCTAACAGAGTATCGAACGAGTTTCGTGCGTCTAAGAATTTCTCAAGCACACCAACTATGCACTCGCACGACAAACGTTGATTGGTATAAAGTACCAGTAGAGAAGAGACAGTATCTTGGAAACTCGGATGTGTCGATCGAACTTAAACTTTGGCGTCGAGTCTCCCGGTAATATCCTTCCTTCTCCTCGCTCGAGACGATCCGCGGACACTTTTTGGACCACGATTTTACACACACTAAGGTCGCATCACGCCGTCCCGCCTGTGCGTAGACACGCACGCGTGCGCGCGTGCATCGCATGCATCGCGATCACATATGTGTAATCAACGCACGAGATGAGACGGTACAGAGTATAGCTCTGGACCGCGTTTTGGCAAGGATCGAGCCGCGCTCTATTCCGCCCGCTTTTCGGCGCTATCGATCGGCTGTCTCGCGCGCGCGACTCTCGCACACTCTTGACGAAGCGTCGTTCCGCGATCCCTGGACCATTTAATTCGCTCGATGCCGGTCTCGCGATAGCTAAAGAGTTTACGCGTGACCCGACCGTTTAACGCGTTTCACGCACGGAGATGACAGATTCGTCGACTCGAGATCCGTTGCGTCCTCGGCGGCTACCGCAGGGTGTCGTTCCGTCCGGAATCTGGGCTTCGCGACGGAGCGGCGCGCACTCTCTCTCCGCACGCGCGTGGACCATACGGGGAGATTACGACCCGCGTTCTCGCTCTCGCGTCTGGCGGGGTTGGAGGGTTGGAGGGATGAAGAGGTGCCGAACGCGTATCTCGCGATCGAAGGCGTCGCGCGAGGCGTCTACCTGTTTTCCAAGCATCTCTCTTAGGCATCCTCTCTTGGTGACATGCCGCACGCGATTACTCGTCAATGTATAACGGATACCGGGTCGATACCGAGTGTCGATCGATCGGATATATGCATCCGTAGCCGTTGTACGCGGTCTCTAATAGCAGTCGAATCGGTGGTATAAAGGATACTGTACATCTACGCGATATAGGCACGAGAGTGAGAAACTGGTATAGATATACTTGAAATAAGACACACCGAGATATAAATATTCCAAAACATATTTCAGATACACATAACTCAAAGTTGTATATAAATATTTTACATCACTGATCTAGACCGCGTTACTCATCGTGACACTTGGATCGTGGCCACTATATTACGCGGATATAGTTTTACATTCTTCTGAATTTGTACGTACTGGATGTGAATTCACGATATTCACAAATTACGATCAAAATTATAATGTCGTAGATTTTTCCATTAAACATTACGAAAACATAATGTAATAAGAAGGAAAATAACAAGTATGTCGCGTAATGACGCGTAACAATTTTTGTTTCGATTTTTTTAATACTGAATCGTAAAACTGAGGAAGAAAAAGATAGATTGAGCAAGAGAAGAAGATATAAAAGAGAAAAAAGACGGCGAGGCAAGAATAAACGCGAAAAGGATGAGAGAGAGAGAGAGAGAGAGAGAGAGAGAGAGAGGGGGAGATGGCGAAAGGAGATAAAGAAAAGAGAAGGCGAAGAAATACACGAAGGAATATACATATATGTATGCTCTCTTATTATGTTGCCATTCTTTGCCCCTGACGAGAGTTAGCCCGTCAAACAAACGCGCCTTCGTGCAGTCAACACTTTTACATTGATATACATATATGTGTCTTGTACTTAAATATAATTATTTAAAACTAAATGAAATATTATACACATATTGCAGAATTAAAATGTTTTATTGAAAGAGTTAATTATTATCTATAAATATTTAAAGACAATTATTTTATATAAATATTTAAAAACAAACGTGTGCGTGCGCGCATATACATACATACATGCCGTATGTGGTAAAATAAAATGTAAAATTAATATGCATCATTTCTTTTTTTCATTATAAATGAAATATAAGCGATTCATTTTCATGCGTCATTAAATTTTGGTATCGCTTCGTTAAAACTCTCACAATTCTGTGCATGTTTCATCATCCGCAGCTTGCGTAATCACAGCACACCAGTTATTATATACGTGGTATGTAATAATTCCGGGTCGATGTCCAAATAATTTTCATTAAGCTGTATAAATAATAAATCATAGAGTAAATTCTCGATGAAAGAGGTAAGAGCAAATATATCACGTTCAAGACACGCTCAAACTTATTACTTTCTCGCTTCGCGATCGTTTTTGATTGTGATATATTAGCGAGTTATACAAAAAGTTATATATTGCGAAATGTTTGGATGCCTTGAATCAATGTTTCCTTCAGATAAATATGTGCAAAAATAAATTACGCATTTTTTATTATAAAGATATGTATGTAAAATGTTGAAAATTTAAAAAAAATGAAATAATGAGAGGATTGAAAGAATCTAATTTTTTTTAATTACTAAGCCGATCTTGAACACGAACTGCCAAGTGTACGCAAAAATAAAATACGTATACAGTGAAAAAAAATATGCATTTAACATATGCACTATGCAGGATATAAATGAAACGAATAAAACTGTTTTGATGACCAATATTGTCGCATGACGTCTCTCGCTAGATATGATATGAGAATAGATATCTCATTGTCAGTATATTATACATACTGTGCATCACATTTGACATATGACTCTAATGCATTTAGACGCAGCAGGCGTATATCAATTTGAAAATTTATGTTATAAATTGTAATGTAAATTTCATATATCTAATTTGTATTGAGTCAGATCGCATTGTAAAAGATGTACTTGTTATCCACAGATTTTAAAATCTGGATCTGCACTTTTTTGGAAATTTAATTTTTTCTAAAAAATTGAATTTCGGTTTTCTCGCGTATTCCCTTGCGTGAATATTTCCCGATTACTGTTGCCGAAAATTTACTTTGTGTTTTTTTGCCAAATGATCACACGAAACAAAAGGTATGATGCTAATATTTTTTTTCATTATGTCACGCTTGCCTCATCGCGCTCTCTTTTCTTGCACGTGTGCTTTTCTTATCTAGTATACCGCGCTCTATCTCCTCTCTGGGAAAGTTGTTTCGCAACACTCGCACGCTCAATATGCGCAAAATGAAACGGAAATAAAAGCAAAATATGTGGTTTCTACAAAGTTTGCGTTGCCCATAAACTTGAGAAATATTTCATTTGCGTTGCACAGATTATATTTTGTTATACTTTCACATTTTCTCCTTGTCCTCAATACATCTTTATTGTAATGCCATAATTACATTTTTGCAAGAAACGAAAATATTTTTTTTGTAAAATAAATAGCGTAAGATTGGTTACTTAAAAAATATCAAGTTGGAATATTTCCAACAGTTAATATAGCTTCGAGAATGCAAACTCTTTCCGCCGTCATCATCTGTACGCAAGTTATGTATTATGCATAAAAAATGTTACATTTTCCAAAATTATTGCGAAATAACGAAACGTTTTACATTCGTTTCCTCGGGAGACACCCAACTACTAGAGACTAGAGCATCGAATGAATTATTGCAGTTTATTATAAACAGGCTAATATAGTTTATCGACTATAATGGTCTTTGCGCCGTGTTTGTCACCGGATATCTCATTATGTCTGACGAAATTGTAGATCTTATCGAGTACAAATCTTTATACCGAGTGTTTCTCTCGCGTATCGAGCCTCTTTTATTTTAAATTTTTTTTTACATCTTTGTACGACATTTATAAAACACGAAAATTTTCTTCTCTCGACGCGAGTCCACTATTAGTTTTAAACGATCGACGGAAATATGTGTGTCAAGAGTATGTGTAATGCCGCGGATGCGATCAATACTCTTTCTGGACGCGGAATAAGAGTTCGTATTTAGTATATTTTAATAACATCGCGCCAGCCGAGATACCGATATTAAAACACGCGGTCTTTACTAGCGGCGATTGATTATTTTTATCACAAGTGAAGCGGAAAAAAGGGCGCCTTACGCAGCACAGACGCTTCGGGATAGTTTTGACGTCACTATGTGAGAAAATTATGTGTTTTTTTTTTGTGCTGCTATCATGGAATACATATACAGAGATATTATTTCGCCTTTAAATATCTTTCGGTTATATAATTAATGCAATCAGAAATCGATAACGCGATCGAAGAATTTTATAGCTAATTAATTCAATCAATTTATATATATATATATATATATATATTTTTTTTTTAAGGATTTTCTTTCTTCTATATGTCTATAAACTCTATATATACCTATATACCGCGCGATATATATTTTTAAATTATTGAAATATACACATCGAATATATAGTTGAACAAAATATATTATTTTGATGAAGAAAGAATGGTAACAAAATAGAAACGACTATCAATATACAATCGTCAATCAAACGACTGTGAGACAGATATAAGGAATTTTTAAATTTTCTTCGCAAAGAATACCGACAAGGCGAAACACAATGTTGCGCAGTTAACCCTTTCACTGCGTACGACATATATACGTCGTCGAAAAGTAATTTCTCAGTTGCGTACGCCGTACATCTACGTCATGGAAACCGCTCTTCACTTGCGAACGCCGTATATACACGGTGGCGCAGTTGGCGCAAAGTCAACATACATATATCATATATGTATATGTATATAGAAATCCAGTGCCGAAACAAAGGTACATTACCCGACACTATTCCGCAATCCCTTCGTTTTTTTTATTGAAGCGCGCCGCAGCGAAAGGGTTAAAGATAAGTGTGTCTACAGTTGTGTAGTGTCGAGGAAAACACCAAAATTGTGGTCAGACTGAAATACTACATAATGCTGCGACTTTAAATTTTCAATATTGTATCAATATGATGTAAATTAAGACGAAACAAAAAATTAAAATGTTACACATAAACATCACATGAAATATGAATATAACATATATTATACAATCTTTCTTTACCTTTTTTATTCAAAAAAGAAAAGTGATTTTTTTTACTTAGAACCTTGTTTCGTAAGATTGTTTGTAATATTGCAACGAAAATACTGTGTGTGTGTGTGTGTGTGTGTGTGTGTGTGTTTATAAAATACTATGAAAAATAAGGTAAATTAATTTATGGTCCAACTAATACATATTGTATTAAATAAAGAAAAAAAATACATGAAAAACAGTTAATTTTTTTGTAGTTGGACTCATAAGCAAATGTGTTAAAAAGAAACTATTTAATATTTAGGCTTTTTATTTTATGAATAAGCATATTAAAAGCATTTAAAGAGTTAGGACATCAGCGAGATTATACAACACGTAAATAATCAATTATTATTTTAAGACAAAACTATCTCTCTTTCTCAATACAAACATGACTAAAGGACTAAAACGATTATATATACTACTGTGTATATATCTATGTATATACAAATTTGAGTTTAAATACTGTAAATAACACCTAAAAACGTAATATAATAGAAAAAAGAAATTCACTTTACTTTGATTAGAGCACATTATTCAAATATTTATTCATGATTATCCACGTGTTGAACCGCATTGTCCAAGTTTCACTGAAAAAATATTGTATGGTAAAACCAACGACAAAAATATTCACTGCATACAAAGAAAAGGGAGTTATCAGCTCGCATCTATCATATAACAATTATCAATATTCTCAATAACAGCTCAACTCGATATACACATTGTGTTCCCAATGCATATCACGAATCGATATCATTATTTATACAGCGCGATACACTCTGAAATCGGAATGCTTTCGAAATTTATTTCAATTCGACATAACATCTCTACGCTAAGATATTTTGTATCAAGCTCTTATTTCTCAAGTTGACTTTCTTTCCCGTTTTAAAAAAGTTAAAGCTTATATAACTTTATTATGGGACTTTATTATATGCATATTGTGCTGTATATTAAAGATACAAATTGCATTTTATTGACAAGTTGCGCAGAGTTTGAGTGAAAACTAATAAGAGGTAAAATAATGTTAAGAGAACTATAATCTCCCTCTCTTTCTCTCTTGTGAAAAGTATATTTTTGATTGGTCATTAGCTCTCGTACGTCTAATACGTTCATCTTTTCTCTATCACCTCTTCCTCTCTTTCCGGTTCTACTTGTGCAACTTATGCGTCGCATCTTTCATCCACTAATAAAACGCGCATACCAATACAAATTACTGTCGTTTTCAATAAAAGTGATACTTGATTCTTTACAATTTTATATAAATATATATCGAGAAAAACGAAACTCGTGGTTGTACATCACATTACTAAGAGCACTTAAACCACGCAACACTTAACTGCGTTATAAAAATACGCAATATTATTACAATAAAATAATTATTCGTAGTTCTTAATTCGATTAACTGCATTTAGTTATCGAAAGTTTATTACAGCCTTGCACCTTATCACAGTGTACGGTAGTTCCTTTCATTGCATTGCCTATAGAATTTCCACGAAAATGCGGCAATCGCCATCAAACATGTAGCAAGAATAATGCCACCTGCAATAAGGAGACGTGCACAACTGCTTTAGTATCAAACAACAACGTACTACTAAATTAATAAATCAAACATGTGATAAAAGTTTATTGTAAGAAAAATTTTATGAAAAGAATTCTTGTACAACTAATATACTTATAAATAAACACAATGTGTGTATGCTACTGTAATTCTTTTAATGAAATTTTAATACAAGTCTACTAATGTTTGATTATTGTCTTATTGAAAATGATAATGTTTATTAATCTCTAGAAAAACTAAAGGCAAAATTATCTCTTACATACCAAAAAAGCTTAAACCATCAAAGTGACGATCCTTGGAAGGTGGAGGAGCTCCTGTTGGTATAGCTGTTGTTTTTGCTGCGGTTGTACTAGTGGATACAGTTGTAGAAGATGTCGTAGCATTGGTGGTTGTTATCGGCGGCGATACAGTTGTAGTGTTAGGAGGTGTTGTAGGTACAGGAGTAGTAGTTGTAGTTGTAGTTGTAGTTGTAGTTGTAGTACTAGTACTAGTATTAGCAGTAGTAGTACTGGTAGGAGTTGTAGTTGTTATAGTTGAGTTTGTAGTGGATTGTGTAGTGTTGGGCTCAGCAGTTGTGCTGTTTTGTGTCTCATCAATCTTTGCTGTAGAGTTTGGCAAAGGAATAGATTTATTAGATGCTTGTGTCTCATTCGTCGTTTGTGCTATACCTGCATACATGAAAAACCCATATATTATTTTTATTTACAAATAAAACTTACATGTTTCAATTATAATAAATAAGAAACTATTTTCCCTACAACTATGAATAGATGAATAAATCTATTCAAATCATCATTTATCTATTCATGATAAGCTAATATGTAAGCAGTTTGTAGATATCTCTTTACATACACATACATTGTGTATAAATACATGTACAAATAATAATTAACATTAATAATATAGTATATTAATTTCTTTAAATTTATAAAATATTTATAATCGGGAATATATGTATAAGTAGCAAAGAGATGAGATTTGCATTAAATTTCATTCCCTGATGATTTTAAAGATATTATTACAAATGTGATAATTTCCTCTTTGATAAATCTTTTGATAATTTATACATCTCTCTCTCTCTCTCAGAAACGTACGCGTCGAAATGCAACAAAAAATCGAAATAGATACAATATGTGCATATCGTTCGTCAATGGCCGCGATATTATTCTGACGACGAAGTATTATAACTCGTCATCGCGCATACGTCGATCGTTATCGTTCGACGTAGCCAAGTCCGCAAGATTTGACCGGTGGTCGGCGGAAAATCGATAACAGCAAGAATCTGCTTGAAATCACCGCCGCTGCAGTCGTTATGGCCGTTGTCTAAACATGAAAAATCGAGAACGCGTGATAAACGCGAGATAAAATCGCGGCGCGCCGCAATTTGTTTAAATTTTACTTTTACATTTGTAGTTTTTTCTTCTTTCTTTGCATGTTCCGTGCACGAATCAGAAAACATGTATGTATCTCGACGTTTCGGAAACAGAGAGCATGCCGAACGCAGTAAAAAAAAGCAAGTTTTAACATGTTTTTTTAGAGAAAGCACACATGCCGCTATCAGTAATTCAACGCGGGTAGGCGTTGCATGCGACAAAATCGGGGGCTGCCTTCAATTCGTTACCGTTATCGCATAAAACCCGTTATTATGCACAGTGTTGCACATGTTGCAATATATACATATATATGTATATATATAAAATATGCACAATCGTGCTAATGTCAAAGAATCAAAAAACTCACCTCCGTTAGCTAACACGAGCGAGTCAATCGTTATGCATAGTAACACGCAAATCGCGTAAGCCGACTTCATCTTGGTACGAGTCGTATCAAAAAGTGCGGAAACGAAATACTCTCGTGCCGTTTGGAAATGCGCACGGACAACGACACACACGTATTACGCAAATCTAGTACTAGACTAATTGCCGCTGCCCTACTATTCCTCACGTCCACTTGCAACAACTCGCAGCGACCCCAAGCGACCTCTGCAGCGACTGTCGTGTGTGGTGCCAAGATGGCGATGACATTGTGCCAAAAGCGCGGATAATAATCCCTAGATAAAGGCCCGTATTCATGGTCCGTTTCAAGATTGTCTCTAGTGTACTTTTAGGTAATCTTGAGGACTTGTCCAGACAGATTTGCATAGATGCATAATGCATATGCATAAAGAAATTAACTAATCGAGTGTGTAATGTATAGGATGCCATATTGCTACTTTTTTATATTGGATAAACAATTGGTTGACCTTGAGACTCTATCCAGCCAATGAAATGGTCGTGTAGTATCTTAAAATCGCACTTCAAATGTTCTTGTCAAGATCTTGTATACATATGAATACGGGCCAAAAAATCCAAACACAAGTATTATAGGTACCAACATAATATATATCTACCTTTTGCAATTAGTATGATTTTACCTTAACCTTTTGTTTAAGAAAATGGCTTTTTAGCTTAATTAGCAATTAATAATTTACGTGCTAGCTTATACTGATCACGATTTTAATGCAGTTCTCTCTCTCTTTCTCTCTCTCTCTCTCTCTCTACAATATTTTGGACGTAAAATGAAAAATTAGAATCAGAAGTTGACAATTACACCGATAGAGATTTCAATAGTCTCTTCTTTTTCAAATTTAAATACATCGAAAAAAGATTCTACTTTAATCGGAAATATTATTTCAGGAATAAATTTCTCAGTCCTGTCAATTACGTCTCTCTGATCTGCTCCATCAGTCTTGGTCGGCAACTCTAGTAAAGTGGCGCCCTCGGAGCACGGACGGAGGGGCTGGGGGCCGCAACGGTCGGGAATGCCGATGATGCGCGCTCAGGCGTTTACGACTGGATTCAGTGCTGGTGCTCGATGTGAGGTGAGTGCGCGCGCGACGGTGCAGCACGAGTGCTTGAATGCTCGCGCTCGTACGTAGCTTGATTTCGCTGATTGTTGATCGAAAAACGTTCTCGCCGTCGGGCACAATCGTGTCGCGAGATCGGGAGATTGTTTCACGCGCCGCGAATACGGGAAAACGGAAACGCGCGCGCGCGCTGCTATCCCGCAGGATTGGATATCGATAACGATATCTGTCGCGAGAGGGAAGAGAAAAGCTCGACGAGCTCAACTGCCAATATATACAACACACAAGGGGTTGACGAGGACTTGCGAGTGAAACGTGGGTGACAGGAGTGACAGTGTAGGTAGCATTTTCCGGGACGGCAACGGGGTGGCTCCCGGTGGTGGCCAGCCCGCGGATAAAGGGCGAAGGAAATGGGCCGCTCCGCGTTTGATACGTGATACGAGGTGCGTGAGCGCGCGCGCGCGCGCGCGCGCTCCCTTCCGTAAGCCGCGCGTGTGTATGTGGCGTGCGTGCGTGCGTGTATCGTCGTCGTCGTCGTCGTCGACGTCGTCGTCGTCGTCATCGTCATCATTGTCGTCGTCGTCGTCGTCGTCTTCTTCGTTGCCGTTGTGCCGAATCGCGTAGCTGTTGTGTATCGCTTGTTGTATACGCGTGTGCCGTTTGCGTGAATGAAAGAGAAAGAAGAGGAAGGCTGTTGGTTACCCCGAGATTGCCGAAGCGAGCGTCGTCGTCGTCGTCGCCCCCCGATTCGACATTGACGTCGAGAGCAAAAGGGTAGCTCGTTTTCCGTGAAAACACGACGCGACATGACGACGGCGAGGGGTGGTGTTGTCGCGACGGCGACGGCGACGACGACGGTAATAACGACAATAACGGCAGCGTCGTCGTCGTCGTCATCATCATCATCATCATCATCATCATCATCATCGTTGGCAAGCGCGGCCGCGCCGTCGCGCCGCCTGCTCGCGACGACGCTGCCGCTACTGCTGTTGCTGCTAATGTCAACGCATCCTGGTCCGGCTGCGGCTTCCTGCCGGTGGACCACGGAGGCCGGGAACGACACTCGCTCGGCGGATTGCGCTCTTCGCGTCCTGGATCCCACGGCGATCGTCGCTCTAGCGCCGTCGCTGGATGGCGCGGTCAGATTGCGGATTCGCTGCAGCGACGTACATCATTTCGAGAGCAGCCTGAGCGCGGAGAGCTGGCCCGAGCGGCTCGCTGGTCTACACGAACTGCACGTGCACGGCTGCAAAGTGTTGCGGATACCAGAGGATGCATTTCAGCCACTGCTCGAGCTCAAGCGACTCGTCGTGCAAACCTTTAACGCCGCCTGGGGCGCTGCCAGATATTTGGAGTTCGCGCCACGCTCTCTCCAAGGTCTTCGCGAGCTCCACACCCTCGAAATCGTCGAAAGCAACGTGTTGGCATTGCCGCCCAGTCTGCTTTGCGAGTTAGATAACTTGCAGACTCTCAATCTCACCGGTAACCGTATTCGCGACGTCGACGACATCGGTCTGAAAGTGCGCGGTTCCGGGCCCTGCCGCGCCGACGTCCGGATTTTGGATCTGTCGCGCAACGAGCTCCGACGATTGTCCGAGAACGGGCCGTTGGTGAGCCTACGACAGTTGCAGGAGCTGCACTTGCAACGCAACGCGATCGCCGAGATCGACAAGAACGCCCTGGACGGGCTTACGGTGCTCCGCACCTTCAATGCCAGTCACAACGTTCTAGACTCCTTGCCCGAGGGCCTGTTCGCCAGCACGCGTGACCTGCGGGAAATACACCTGGCGTACAATGGGCTACGCGACTTGCCGCCGGACTTGTTCACCCATCTCGAGCAGCTGCTGGTTTTGAATCTCGCCAACAATCGTCTCGGCAGCGATCGCGTCAACGAGACCACCTTTCTCGGCCTAATCCGCCTCATCGTGCTCGATCTGTCGTACAATCAACTGACGCACATCGACGCCCGCATGTTTAAGGACCTGTTTTTCTTGCAGATCCTTGATCTACGCAACAATTCGATCGATCGCATCGAGAGCAACGCGTTTCTACCGCTCTACAATCTCCACACGCTCGAGCTGTCCGACAACAAACTCCACGCCGTGGGAGCGCAGCTTTTTAACGGTCTCTTCGTCCTAAATCGCCTGACCATGTCGGGGAATTCGATCGCGAGCATCGACACCGTGGCGTTTCGCAACTGTTCCGATCTCAAGGAATTGGATCTAAGCGGCAACGAACTCACCGCCGTGCCGGACGCGTTACGCGATCTCGCCTTCCTCAAGACCCTGGACCTAGGTGAGAACCGGATCAACGAATTCCACAACGGCTCTTTCCGCAATCTCCACCAGCTCACCGGTCTCCGTCTGATCGGCAACGACATTGGCAATCTAACGCGCGGCATGCTTTGGGACCTGCCGAATCTGCAGATTCTCAATCTGGCCCGTAACAAGGTGCAACACGTGGAGAGGCATGCATTCGAACGCAACATCAGACTCGAGGCTATTCGCCTCGACGGCAACTTTTTGTCGGACATCAACGGCGTGTTTACCAGTATCACCAGTCTCCTGCTGCTAAATCTATCGGAGAACCACATAGAGTGGTTCGATTACGCCTTCATACCGGTCAATCTCAAGTGGCTCGACATTCACGGCAACTTCATCGAGAGCCTCGGCAACTATTACAAGATTCGCGACTCCAAGGTCCGAACGCTGGATGCCAGTCATAATCGCATTACCGAGCTCTCGCCGCTGTCTGTGCCGGACAGCGTCGAGTTATTGTTCATCAACAATAACTACATCAGCACCGTACGGTCCAATACGTTCGTCGAGAAAGTGAATCTCACCCGGGTGGATATGTACGCCAATATGATCGAGACGATGGAGCTGACATCGCTGTTGCTGACCAAGGTGCCGGAGAATAAGCCCCTGCCAGAATTCTACATCGGGGGCAACCCCTTCAATTGCAACTGCTCGATGGACTGGCTCCCGGCCATCAACAATCAGACTTCAACGAGGGAGTATCCGCGTGTCATGGACCTCGACAACGCCATGTGTCGTACCTCTGGACCGCGAGGAGTCGCCATCGTACCAGCTTCGAGCGCCCGCTCGGAGCAATTCCTCTGCCGCTACGAGGCGCACTGCTTCGCTCTGTGCCACTGCTGCGATTTTGACGCCTGCGACTGCGAGATGACCTGTCCGGCCGGTTGCAAGTGTTACAACGATCGCACATGGAACACGAACGCGGTCGATTGCTCGGGTCTCGGGGTCGAGGAGATCCCGCGTAGGATACCGATGGACGCCACTGAAGTGTACCTAGACGGCAACGTATTGCGAGAGTTGCAGAATCACGCGTTCATCGGCCGTAAGAACATGCGCGTGCTGTACGTGAACGCCAGTGGCATCGAGTCCATCCAGAATCGCACGTTCAACGGTCTCAACAACTTGCAGATTCTCCATCTCGAGGACAATCGGATACGCGAGCTCAAAGGTTTCGAGTTTGAGCGATTATCGCACTTGCGCGAGCTCTATTTGCAAAACAATGCGGTCGGCTTTATCGGAAATCTTACGTTCCTGCCCCTACGATCGCTCGAGATTCTCAGATTGCACGGCAATCGACTGGTGACCTTCCCCGTATGGCAGGTCACTCTCAACGCCCGATTGGTCGAACTGTCGCTGGGCGGCAACCCGTGGTCTTGCCGCTGCAAGTTTCTGCAGGAGTTGTCCTCCTGGGTATCGGACAACGCGCACAAGGTCATCGACGAGGGCGATGTGTGGTGTTATTACGGCAATGACGGCAGGCAGACGGGCTCTCGGCGTCATCTCAAAGTCAATGATACCGCTTGCACGGACTACTACTCCCAGGGTGGCGTAATCGAGAGTATCATGGTGTCGGACTATCTGCCCTTGGTGGCTGCCACTCTTTCGGCCGTCCTCGTTCTCCTGGTGATCATAGTACTCGCCTTCATATTCCGCGAACCTGTCGGTGCCTGGGCATACTCCAAGTACGGATTACGTTTTTTGCGGGCGAAACCCGGCAAGACGGTCGTGACGACGGCTACCATGGGCTCCGCGGCTGCCATGGGCACGGGTTGCTGCGACGCCGATCGCGATCGCGTGTACGACTGCTATGTTTGTTACAGCCCGAACGACGAGGACTTTGTGCTACGATCGTTGGCAGTCGAGCTGGAGCACGGCGCCGCCGGTCTGAGACTTTGCCTCCATCACCGGGACTTACCTTGTATTCTGCGCGCTTCCGCGCCCGCGCCGGCGGTCCTCGAGGCGGTGGACGCCTCCCGACGCGTGTTAATTGTGCTGACCCGCGACTTCCTCCAGACCGAATGGTCGCGCTTCGAGTTCCGCGCGGCACTGCACGAGGCTCTGCGCGGCCGTGCCTCCCAGCTGATCATTGTACAGGCCGGTCACGTCGGCATCGAGATCGAACGCGATCCCGAGTTACGACCTTATCTGAGAAGTGCGGCGCTCATACTTACGTGGGGTGAGAAGAGGTTCTGGGAACGATTGAGATACGCCATACCGCCGTCCACCACCGCCGCCATCATCGCCACTAATACCGGCGTCGCCGTCGCCACTGGTGACGTCGCCGTCGAAAGCAAGTCTTCGCCGCTGGTTTACAAACGTAACATCAACACCTATACGCTGGACGGTGGCATCGGTAGCCTCGAGAAGAGCGGCGTTTCAACGTTGCGCGGTGGTCAACGCGCCGCGCTCTTCAAGGACGCCTCTTCGGCGCTGATGCTGCAACACGCGCCACCCGCTTACTCGTGCGGTGCCCCGCTTTCACCCATGTTACCGCAACAACAACAACCTCAGCAGCAGCAGCCGTCACCGCAGCCGCCTTTGTCGTCGCCGGCGCAACCTAGGCTGACAGTCAATCACGCTTACCGAGATGCGATGCCGGCCGGTAATCTCATCACGACCGCTACGACCAATACCGGCATCGGCGAAGATTACAGGAGACCGCTGTCCGAGCACATCTACTCGTCCATCGACTCGGACTATTCCACCCTCGAGAGGACTGCCTGGAGGCAGCAGCAACCGCCGCCATCGCCGCCCCCGCCCTCCTCCGGACAGGCCTATCTAGTTTAGCTCCGTCATCGTGTCGTCGATTTGACCACTGCTAACGATGAGGTAGCTCGTTCTCGAAAGGTTGTGCTGAATCTTGCGCTCGTGATTCGTGAATCGCGACGTCGATCCGCGATTTCGATAGACTATGGATTCTCAAAGACGCTGAGCGCGTATCGAGCCACGAATCTCCGCGAGACACGTGTACATAGCTCAGAGACATTGTCGCGAAGGGAGAGGGACAGAATGTCTTGCGTATCGTAATTATCTGTGAAGATTTCGGAGGTATGATAACGGGTCGCCCGTTTTTTTTTTTTTTTTTTTTTTTGTTTGTTTGACGATACGCGACAATTTTTATTCTCTTCTGTCACTATAATGTGATTGACGCATTTTTCTTCTAGCTCTCTTTTTTTTTTTTTTTTTCCTCCGTCTTCCTTCGCTCCGTTCGACGTTAATAAGATCTCCCCCTTTGCTGCGCGTATGCGCACCCTCGGAATAATTGCGAATTTCTAAATGACGTGTCGCGAGAATACGCTTTGTTTGGGTGTATAGGGTGTTCCTTTATGTACAAAATTAATTTTGTTCGCAACGAAAATGTTGATATAACTCGTAAGTTATATTCCATTGTAAATTGAAAATTTTTCTACGAATTGAAAGCGTAAGATGAGAAAAGGTTTAATTTCTTATCTCGCATTTATTTTCATATGTGATTTTCGTTATATTATTATTATAATATTATATACAATTATTATTATATCTTAATTTATTTTGAACAATCTATTATGAAACGATCTCTTTACAATCTACTTGACATTGAATATTAAAAATAAAATTTGTAATTTTTCTAAAAACACACGTCAACTCGAAATTTATATACGCATAAAGATAAATCGTCGTTAAAACCAAGAGTCTTGAGACACTGTTTATTTCACTCGATGACTTTTCAGCGAGCAATAGAGCAAGAATCTAATCTCGCGTGATCGTGTATAAAATCGTCAAGCTATCCCTTTCGCGGCGGATTTCACTCTCGTGTAAATACTTATTTCTACTTACTGCGAACCCGTGTAAATACGCTACTCTGCAATATACATCTGTATATACAATGTACGTATGTACATTGTGAGTAATTGTGTGTGTAAATACATACATGTAATTGACACGCGTCACATTTCGCCGCGTAATAGGATCATGATGCTAGCTTGGATTCTGAATTTTCGATTAAATGAATGACTTTTTGTAATTTTATATGTCCGCGAAAGAAATGGGAGAAAAGTGTGATTGTACGATATGTAAATATGTATATTGAATACATACCCTTCTTTATTGCTGCGCCTCGTGTAAGATACTGTTTGTCGCGTGAAAGAGAGGGTAAGAAATAAAGAGTGAGAAACAAAAGCGAGAGGCATGCGCTCGCAATCCGTCGAGAGGAAAACGTGCAAACGTTTGCGCATGTGTCGTGAAAACTCTCTTAACTGTATACTTGATTTATTTAAACCATGTGAATAAATTTATAAAATACGTTATTATTTATATCCTCGCAATATATGCCTGATATCTCGATTCTGACAACGACGCATTAAAACTTGAGTTTACTTTGAACGATTTATAAGTCGTCGCTGAATATTCGGGTCAAAATTCTATATATAATTTAATATATATCTTAATGTGTAGAGATCTCTGCAAAGTTTCAGTTATATTTATAAAGTTTTGAACATGTGCTGTATTTTTATAGACAGAAGATGTGCACACAAAAGAGATAAATGGAAGATAAATTTAACAATCTCAACTTTAATGTTATCTATCGTAGCATTGTATCGAGAATTTTGTTATTCGTAATAATTTTGTATTAAATTATTTTGTATAGACAACTGGTACATGTGATAATAAGCCAATATGACGCATTTGAAAACAAGGGGAATTAATGAATTAAAACCATTTAATTTTACGAATGCATCAATACATTATTCTAATTTAAATATGGGATTAAAAATATAATATGACATAATATATTTTTACCTTATATTTATCACATGTTTGACGCATAAAATTATATATAGACTTTCGTCCCGAATTATAAAAAATTTCTAAAATATGCTTTAAGCTTTCTACAACAATTATATAAGTATAGCAGCGAGCTTACGCGAAAACGCGAGGAATGGAACACATGGAACTTTGCAAAGAGTGTCTTTTCTTTGGAGGAACAAGTTAAAGTTGTTTTTTTCCCGCGATTCGAGTTGCGATCAAATTCAGATCGATTGAGCGAGAGAGAGAGAGAGAGAGAGAGAGGGGGAGGGAAGGAGAAAGAGAACTCATTTCCATATGGAAATTTCGTGCTACGATTGATTAAAATATTCGTGTAAATGCATTATACAAGCACGGGAAAGAGAGAGAGAGAGAGAGAGAGCGAGCGAGCGAGCAACCGTGTTGTTTCACACACGTACACCATATTTCTCTCTCTCTCTTTCTCTCTCTCTCTCTCTCTCTCTCTCTCTCTCTCTCTCTCTCTCTCTCTCTCTCTCTCTCTCTCTCTCTCTCTCTCTCTCTCTCTCTCTCTCTCTCTCTCTCTCTCGTTACCTATATATCGCGGCGCGCGGCCGCGTACTATATAGATCGCGAACGGAACATTGATCCTAGTCAGCGGCGCCGCGCACTCACTGCACACCATCTGCACACTTACATTATTAATGCGCCTACGACCGCCATAGCGGCCCGTACCCGTGGAGGTATATATTTCTGTTGTTTGCAAAATCTTTCCGCGACCGAGTGTAAACACCAGGGATATCGCGCGTACGACGGCCTGTCGAAGATTCGCAATCTGCAGTTTCCTTCAAACTATATTAAATTTCATACAATAACTATCTTCTTTTTAGAGATTCTGAGAAAAAGAGAGAGAGAGAGAGAGAGACAAAAGTCTAATTGTACTTTATATTGGAAATTAAAGGGATCGGAATGATTAAAAATATAATGAATCAAATTTGACACACAAGCGCATCTTATTCTTTAATTAATTATATATCATTTGAGGATTTTGCTCCAACGATAAATTTATTTGTTGATTGATTCTATTGCAATAAAATCTTACGTAGGCTAATGGAATCTTAATTCGAGATATTTAAGTTACCAAAAGTTTGACGTGAAAAATATTAAAAAATATTATTATTACGTTTTATCGACATTGCAGGGGAAATGTAACACTAGTTTTGTCAAAGGATCCGTCGTTGAAAGAAAATACACTAACGGCGAGATAACCCGAGTAGCGTTCTTTATTCATGCGCGCAATTATCATTGAAACTCCTACACGACACAATATTATCGCGATTGCTGTCATGGGCGCTGCGCCATGCAAAGGCGGTATACGCGAAAAACATATATGATACTTGAAGAAATATGGTTTCCTCTCCGCGGATCTCTCTCGGTATCCTAGCGCAAGTGGCCGCGCTCGAAACCAGTTTGCCCGCCTTGCTATGGAATGTAAGAGGACGGCTGTAATTATTTGCAGCGCGTAGCTGCCGGCCGCGCCGTGCCGGTGATCGGATCTAGGCTGTGTAAGATCGCCTCTATGATCTCGATCCTTGCGGTATATCTCGACGCGGTCGTCCCGATTTCCACCGTCTCGCGATATGCTTTCATTGTATTCGACAACGCCCTCTTTCCGTTAAGGCTATTGCACGTGAAAAAGTTTTAATCGTAACCGTAAGCTAATCGACCAATCACAGTCGGGCATTCTCACAATGTAGTGAGAATGTTCCCCTGCGATTGGTAGATTTGTTTACTAGGCCTTTACTATCGCGTCCACATTGAGGAAATATGATTAGCGATTATCTCGCCCCAACACTTTTTTACGACTAGTTAAAATTACATATTCCCAATCCGAAATACATATATTTATCTCTCAGCTTTCTAATATGCTGTTTCCCATCTTTTAATTATTATAACACTGATTTCTTTGGTAAATCAAATTAAAAATACATATAATCGTCAAATTACTGCGATTGTAACGGTTTGCTATTTTTTTTTTAGATATAAACGCGGTTAACTCAAGAAAATATACAAAATCTTGATACATATTTGACATATTATATGACGGTGATGTCTCGATGGTATTTCTTTAACTATCCTGTGTATCAAGGTGTAAAATAGGGTACAAAATTGACGTTTATAATAAATAACTATTTCATTTAAATACGTACAGATTTAAGAAAATTTTGACGTTTCCGAAATGTAGCTCTTGACACTTGTTAAAATTATATTTTTGACGTGAACAAGAAGAATGATATTCTTATGGCTGTTTACTCGTTACTTTATACATGAAAATTAATCTTGGAATCAATGTTATAAGAAAAACTTTTTTTTTTTTTTTAAATCTTAAAATTCTTTCTTAGGTTCTTAATCTCTCTCTTTCTCATCAACGATAATTGCGCGAGTCTTGGCGTGGATACGACTTGACGCGGGAGAAAGAGAACCCATGGTAATACACTTGAGCGTCCTCGAGATATTCGCGAGAACACCTTTCACCGGGTATCGAGAAAGGGTGGGCGCCAAGCGTCGGCGTCAAGTTCGTTATTTGGGTCGTTCTTGCGAAACGCTATCCAGGGCTGTGTTCGTCGGCCTTGACGAGCGTCCGATTTCAGCGACGTAATCGGCGACAGATCTCTCGTCGATTCAAGAAGATGCTCCGATGGAGGCTGGAGGCTGAATCTATCCAAACAAATCGTGTTTTTAATAGTTTTGAATTTTTGATGTAAATTTGCGTTATACGCGTATGATATATCTAATGAAATCGTAATCGCGCGCTAAACGCCTTTATTTACGATTAATGCACGTAATGCGCAACTAGCAGAACGAGCTTTTAACGCTAACGTAATAAAATATTATGCGATAATGTCTCTCGCATTTACGAGCTCTGTAGTTAATAGCAACTTGCGCGTTCGCGACAGTTATGCCTATAGAATGTCGTAGGTGGGAAGACAGTTAACGCCGCGAGTATACCAACATAGTAGTAGACAGGATGAACCATGTAACGCAACTTACAATCGCTCACTTCTTTTATCGTAGAAAGAAGTAACGAGCCATTCGTTTACTTTTCTTAAACAGTTGATAGAAACATGGCTATAAGCAAGTGTTTCGCTTGACGTGTAAACCTTCTTTTCCTTGTAAACCGGACATTAAGCCACGTGCTCGATAATCGAGATAGCCAACGTCATTTTCCGATCTATCCCGCGCGCACACTTTGGACCCCTTCGCCAACTAAATCTCTGCCGCTTTAATCGCTGCACCGATCGAGAAGAAAAGTCCGATTCCGATTCTCTCTCAAGTTGTGCCGCGCTGATTAAATCGTTTTTACGAGCCCCGCTCACGTTCACAGTCGCTTAAAAGGCGCGAAAAAAAGGGGCACGAAAGGTGTAAAAAAAACTTTACCTACCTACCTACCTACCTGATGAGAACGCATGCGCGCACTTTAAATCCGTTCGTCCTCTCTCTCACTCCCCTTCCCTCCCCCTCTCTCTTTCTCTCTCTCTCTCTCTCAACACGCACGAATAAACGACGATGGCCGATGATGCCGAGCTGTGCTCGTTCGCGGACTCGCTTGCGTGTGACACATCGCAGTCTCTCGCACGGATATACATACATATATACCCGGACGTCGTTTTCCTGTGGCGAGGTAAAGTCGAGCGAGATATCGTGCGCGGGTTTTGTGACTTGCGTGACGACTGCCATGTTTGCAGAGAGAGAACTTTAGCGCGCCCGACTCTCGTTGCCCCGCGTGCCCCGTTCTCGTGATACCGCCTTCCTCCCTTTTCCACCCTTCTCTTGCCAACCTCCCCCCCCTCTCCCCTCCCCCGTGTTCCCGCCACCTGCGCCATCGCGCTAGCTCGCTTCGCACGCATGCAACATAGTCGCTCTCCTGTGTCCTCCCGCGTTCCCTTCCCCCCGCTCTTTCCCATTCTTTCCGCCTCCGCACACGTCAAGTTGCATCCCTCTCCTACCCTCCCTTTCCCGCTTCGCGCACCCGCGCCTGCTTAAACGTGTACCGGTGAACCCAGTAATTTCGCGCAAAACTACCATCACCATCGTCACGGCCTCGTTTCTCTCTCTCCTCCCCCCCCTTTTTCCCATAATAAATTTGCCCCTCTTTGAGGGCGATTTGACCATCTTTTTCTCTCTTTCGCTCTTTCTCCCGCTCGCTCTAACGATACACCGCTACGAGCTACTACGACACACTGTTACGGAGCTACCCCAAAGAGGGACGGAGCGCGCACACCACGTGTCTACACGCAATCTGCTATCTGCACGGCTTCGCCGTCCTTCGGTGTCGGTGTCGATGTCAGCGTCGGCGAGTAGTTTAGGTATCCGTACCTGCTGGAAGCGATCGGCGCGCGCTCGTCCTTTCGTTTCTTCAATTCTATTAAAAGATTATTGTCTACCCTTATCCCGGACGTCGATCGCGCGCGCGGCCGACTCTTCGCCCTTATCGCGAGAGCGCTCGCTTTCAACCCTCCACCCTTCCCGTCCGGCAAACACTCGACCGTCCACGCAACACGAAAAGCATACCGCTCGTACATACGTCTTGGTTTGCTCGCTCGCTCGCTACGCGACCATCGTCGATGGCTCTTTACAATTAATCAGTCGGCCAAACCGTCCGGATAAGAGCCACGCACACAGAGGCGGGTGCAGACTATCGTAAGTGAGAGTTGCGAACCAACTGCGTGTGGCGCGTTTTTTTCAGGAAACGACAGAAAAATTGGACAAAAAATGCTGATTATTAGTACAACAGTTTATTGGAATATCGATATATATTTTGTATTGTGAATTATACACCATTCTTTACACATTTTCCGTTTCTACTATAGTCATGCTGAGAGCTTTTATAATATTTTATAACTCGGCCGGTAGTTTAACATGTCTAAGTAAAAGCTTTATTTATTCCGATGTCGCACAACGCTTTAAAATGAAAGCCGCGCTTTTCCATTTTGAAATTAAAAATAAATGAGATAAGATGGAACAGTTTGACTTGTCTCTCTAAATTTGGCATCTCTCGAATGCTCATTAATATTATTTGCAATTTATTATACTAAATATATTATTGATATCGGATGTACAACGCGCTAATAATGAGCAATTCTTTAAAATTTCAATAAAAGAATCATATGTAACTTATTTATATAAAACGTACATGCTTTATTTATCTGGCCACACAATTTTTTCATATCCGATATACATTTTACAAAGAACGTGATGTAAGAAAGTATTTTTAATTTTTTGCAGCAGAGTAAAGAAGAAAAATTTACATTTCTTTTACTTACAATTAGACTTATTAATATTCTACACATATGCACATATACGCGTACATCACATACAACTTATGTATAGACTATTATAAATTTGGTTCGTCTGACCTACTTCGTTATATCGCGTCAATACCCGCTTTAACTCAAAGGAAGGAAATTTCCTTAAATTCCGATAGACTTTAAAAAATGTCCGCAATACACATACACCCTCTTGTTCGCGAACCCCCGTCAGAGTAACCTAACTTTACTTAACCTAACCCAAACCTCACGTCGCGGCGCCTATGTAGGTGGACGAACGGGCAGCGATCTAAACTGGAAGGTTTCGCGCTGCGTGACCTGTCACCGTGAGCGTTGCTAGATTTATACGCGGACGCTAAGTTGTCGCATATTTACCCCCTCATCGAGTTGTTGCCCCGCGCTTTTTCCGTCACCACCCGTACTTGCCCTGCCCTCGCGAACCTGTCTGTCCGACGGAACCCCGTTGCACCACGAGTCGCTTTCGCCTTCCTCTACAGTGTATGAAATTTATTTAATTGCCCAATTTATTTAATTTGCAGAGAGGAAAAATATTTTACTCGTAGACAAATATACACGCACACACACACATATTTAGTTGTATTATTTTAAACATTTACATTTTTAGAGACAGAGAGAGAGAGATAGAACTTTGAAACTATGTAATAATTACACACACACACACAAATACAAATTTATTATATTAATATATAGTTAAACAACATGCCGATATAATTAAACAACAAGCAATCGGATAAAATATCAAATTAATCGGAAAAATTGTCCGTTTTTATTAGAATTTTGTTTCTCGTTTTTTTCTTTTTACTCGTGTTAGAATTATGCAGAAAAAAACTTATAAATTTTCACATCTTTTCATTATTTTCCTCTCTTTATAAATAGGACAAATATCCAGCTATCTCTCTCTCTCTCTCTCTCTCTCTCTCTCTCTCTCTCTCTCTCTCTCTCTCTCTCTCTCTCTCTCTCTCTCTCTCTCTCTCTCTCTCTCTCTCTTTCTCCCAATCCGTCACAATGACATAGACCAACAATGCAGGGATAGACTGTTCGACGCCGACTCTAGACACCAACTGTCACACGACGATGACTTTTTTTTTCTTTCGGCTCGTTTCTTTCGCATTCAACTAGCCGCGTGGAGTCACGCGGAGTAGGTGCGCGCTTGTAACGCGGTCAGGTAAGCTAGCCTGCCGACCCAGCATGCATCATCGACCATCTGTACAGGGTAGTTTCACAAGGTTTGCATTAGGAGCATATTCCTCGACAAAGTAGTAGACCGAGTAGAGGTTGACTTGTGCGAAAATATCACGAATAATGTCTGTAGTTTATAAATTTATCTTTCTTTTCTCCTCAAAATGCATAACGTACTTTCCCGAAAGAAATTTCGTAGTCTATTTCACGGGCACTTTTGAGTGCGTTTTAATTTTATACAAAAATATTTTTTTGTATCTGTTACAATGTCTCTAATAGATAAATTTCTTGTGTGCAGATTATGCGATGTTAAAGTCATCAGTACATAAAAGTTCATTCTGATAATAAAATTAAAAAATTTTTTAGTTACATGTATAAGACTGTATATCCTGCTTAGCTTTCAGATTTGCCTCACTGTAACTCTAAAACGATAAGCGAATAAAGCTTTTTTATTTATCTGATCGCGAAGAAAACTAATATAATGTTGAAAGCAATTTTATGGGTTTATGTAAGTTTTACTTTATAAATATATAAACAGAGTAATGGGATCTAAAGAATATTAATTGACATTTAAATAATCATTTTATTGACACGGAAAATTTGAAAAGAAGATGACATTCAATTGTTATTAGTCGTTTCCGAATTTCTACGAAAATACATTTCTAAAACTGAAAATGCAAACCTTACGAAACACTACGTATATTTTCCAAGCTCCAGCGACCGTTCAACGAAGAGATCACGCAGCGAATCTATCGTCCCTTTGTAGCGGTGGATTCTGTCCAACTCGGGACAATAAATATCCCCATCGATGGTGAGAGATGGGAAAGGGGGAGAGAGGTGGAAAGACATCGTGTCGGATAACGAGATATTGTTACTTGTTAGGCCGTATTTGAAAATGGATGGGAAACGGGCAACACTAACACATTTCGGCGAATTATGTAAATGGAACCTTGTAAAATCTAACTCTCCACGGGCTTCTCACTCTTTGCCCCTCTCTTTCCCTTCCGAGGGATAAAGTTTGGTGTTAACGTTGCGGAAGCTCGTAAAGTGGAGCGCGGATTCGTCCGCGTCGACTTTCATTCAAACTTAGTTTGCGAGGAATTTGCGAAATTATAATTCTACGGAATGTTTGTACCGTGGAATTTTCCTTTTCTTTCTCTCTCTCTCTCTCTCTCTCTCGAGTGACAAATTTGTCATCGCTTCGCTTCGAGATATCTTTATTTTCGCTCCGACAATTTTTATACCATTAATTTTTATCATGATATTTCTCTTAATCAATTTTCGTGCTACACAATCTAAAATTGTGTGCATACTTAATACGCTCTAATCTTGTCTTCTTATATCTGCATTACGTTGTACGATATATATATATATATATATATATATATATATATATATATATATATATATATATATATATCGTACAACGTAATGCAGATATAAGAAGACAAGATTAGAGCGTATTAAGTATGCACACAATTTTAGATTGTGTATCTAATATATATAATATGGGGAGAATAAAGATAATATGTGTGTGATAAGAGACGAAAAATGATAAAAAAATATTCACAGATATTGTACTCTTTTAATTGCAAACAAGTTTCGTTAATGTGTCAATACAGGTAACTTTTTAAAGGACTCTGTAATATTTCGACTTTGAATTTTAGCTTTTAATTTCCATTTTTTACAATTGATAAATCGACGAGTGCAACGATGGTGTTTTGCAGATTTGCGGTTATCATTAAACGATATAAAAAATTTATACCATTGTTCACGCAAACTGTTTGCTCGATGAAACACACCCTGAATACTGTTTTCGAGATTCGCAAATTTGCGAAACGACACCGCATCGGTTCAGTTGACGTTTCAATGATCAATATCGGCGCGAGTCATAATAAAAACCGTTGTCGTGAAAGTGACACTCGCGTCTATCGATGAAAATTTTCTGAGTCACTTTCTGAGTCGGTGGCAAGAATGGTGGCAAGGGACGGCGGAGAGAGGGTCCTAGGACACTAGGGACAAGCAAAAGGGGCGCTCGAAGGGACGACGAAACAAGGCAGGTCGAGCCTCGAAGAAGGATGATACCCTTCGGGAGAGAGGGAGAAGGATACTTTTGACTGAGTTGATGTCGCGACGAAAAAAGGGGCGAGAAGAAGAAGAAGAAGAAGAGGGGAGAGAGAGAAACGTTGGGTCCTGCTCCGGTTTACCGTCCTCGTCGTCGTCGTCATCGTTCGATGCGACGATACGTATCTTTTCGCGTGTGTGCGTGTGTGTGTGTGCGCACACACTTGTACACATATACATTTGTACGCGCGTAACACACACCGCACCATTCGGCGCACTTACAGACATGTAGCTGTGTAGTCAACTAGTGTGTCACTAGAGGAAAAATTAATCAAGTTTATATTAAATATGACACTTGTCAACTTACAAAGAGTCAAGTGTTTGTCTCGACAAGATATTTCGCTCATACTTGACAGGAGAAACGCGTATATTATATTCATCGATTTACTAGAATTCCAATCTTATCGCGATACCTGTATCTTTTGAAACTGTTATATAATTACAGGATTGGATTCAGATTTCGGTGGACATCACGAAAGTGATGTGTGTATCTTTTGTGACAATGGAAATGCGTCGTTACATTAAATTAGGTTTACTTTCTCGTGTCTTTACACACGCGAAAAATGAAATTTGTCAAAATTATATATCGCGTTTATTGGATATAATCCGTTTAGAGCTGCAGGACAGAGGGATGCATCTTGTCGAGGGGGTGGCGTGCGCTCACATCTAGTTACGCTACTGCGTACAATCGTACATACGTTCCGAGTTCACTTTGCTCGAAAACACACGCTCAGGTACCCACGCGTAGACCGTCTGCGTTGAAACGGAATCGC
Organism: Lasius platythorax; assembly: GCA_963971435.1. Taxonomy (NCBI): domain Eukaryota; kingdom Metazoa; phylum Arthropoda; class Insecta; order Hymenoptera; family Formicidae; genus Lasius; species Lasius platythorax. Next base: position 152,788 of record OZ020535.1, read on the forward strand.
GCTACGCCAGCCTTCTCGGATAGGGTTTAGATACGCGTGATAATGCGATCCACGGCACACGGTATCTTGGCGAAAGATTGGAGCGTGCGAGAAGAGGGACGCGCACGGAAAGAAGGATGAGGTCGCGCGACGTAGGAAGGGGTAACTCGTGGGTATACACCCTACGATGGAGTAGGTATGCGGGAGTCCGCTTTCTCGATCGGCACGGATAGAATGACGGGTGTGGTACGTGACTATGCGCGCGCGATAGAAGGAGAAGGTCGAAAAGATGGGCCCGGACGGGCGAGAGCGGGCAAAGAGAGAGAGAGAGAGAGAGAGAGAGAGAGTGAGTGAGGGAGAAACGTCCGGGGGGGGGGAGGGGGATGACGAGGTAGTGTAAAGCAAGAGAGCTACCGGAGAGCCGCGAGAGGATGCGTCGGTTCCGTTATCGACCTGCAGCAGGGCGTGTCTCTCGCGCGCACTCTCTTACTCTTGTTCCTTGTCTCTCTTGCGTGCGCACGTGGTCGGACCTTCCGCCTTTCTCTCGTCGGTTCTCTCTCTTTCCCGTTGATCCCCTGCCCCTTTACTCGCGGTTTCTCTCGCTCGATCCCTTCATTCTTCTCCCTCTCTCCCCCCCCCCCCCTCTCTCTCTCTCTCTCTCTCTCTCTGTCTGTCTCGTTCCCGCAACCGGCCTCGGTGGCGGGGTCGCGCGCGCCCTACTCCCTCCCCGTCTCTCTTCTTCTCGTTAATTTGCTCGCGGCGATTTCGCCTGCCGTCCTTGTCGCACAGGGGCGAGTCGAACCGATTATGAGTCCCCGAGCACCGAGGCTCGAACTCTTCGACCCAATCCCGACGTGCCGTGCCGTGCCGTGTCGCACCGCACCGTATACGTATACCGTCACCGTCGTCTCTTGACTTTTCGACCGCGGCACGCTCCTGGCCCTTGCGCGCGCGATTATTAGCATTATTATTATTATTTGCACCTTGCCGCGCGCATATGTCCAGCGTGCACGTTACGATGATCGACCGACCGACCGACCGACCGACCAACCAACCAACCAACCAACCAACCAACCAACCAACCAACCAACCGGACCAACCAACCAACCAACCTCGTCGTCACTGATGACGGAGAAGCACGAGGGGGAAAACTCGCTCGTTGGCTCTATAATGAGTTAACGAGTTTAAAAAAGTGACTCATCGCCAGAATTATATCGCCGTCTCTCGTGCCTACGAAAAAATCTCGTTCGAAATATCCCGCGTACGAACAAGAAGATAGCTTGATTATGAAAGAATTGCGGCATACGATATACGTATACATATACATATGTATATAATGAGATTTGACAAAATGATGTGCAATAGCGTATCGCGAAAGGCTAAATAAAATGATAAAATTGAACCAAATACCGCGATTACGATCGGTATGACGTATGTACAATTGCAGGAAGAAACGTAACGCATCCTTTTCGAGTTATTGTCGTTCCGTAAAAAGACGAGAAAGTGAAACCGGAGGAGATTGTTGTATTGTTGCGACGGACGGACGAAAGAAGCTGGGATCTTTCTCAAGCGAGGGTAATTGGTTGTGCTATAATGCACTTGGGAATAATTCATACCGCGTGCACACACCGACTTCCACAATTCCGCTCGAGTCTATTAAACATTCATATATATAATACCTCAGAGACACCTCGATGTTATTGCGACGGTCGATTAGATCGAGTAAAAAGTAGAAATTCTTACTATACACCGAGTTTAGCGGCTGTTAACATTTTTTTTTTTTTTTTTTCGAATTACCGTAAGCTAGATTGATAACAATGGATTTGCAAATCTTAAATTATTTTTTTATCCAATATGGAAATTATAGTGCAAATTTTTATTCTTATATTTCCTCCTTCTCTTTCTTTTGTCCTCTCTCTCTCTCTCCCCCTCCTTCTTTACATTATATATATGGTTCTAATAATTTAGAATCAAAATACAGAATGTAAAAATCTTTAATTTCCATCTGTTTTGTTTTATTTAAGCTGTCCGCGCGGCCGAGATGGATCAAGTGCCATAATATTGGAAGCACCAAATTTAATTTCGAGTAATTAGAGGATGTTGATAATGAAACGGTTGATCGCTGTATTTGCTCCGGCGACGAAAAGCTATCGTTTCAGTCTCGTGCGATGAACCCAGAGACAAACTCTACGCGCGCGCGAATACGGCTATGTTACTTCTTGTAGATAAGACGCGATCCGTCTTCTCTTTCCTGGTACATTATCGATCAATGGAAACATATATTGTTCCCCGAAGGGACGGGAAACCGGCTCGATGGTGGCAAAGTTACTGTTCCATTAGTCTGCAGCATCTTGCACGATATCCGAGCCTTATTGCGTTTCCGCGAGTTCTTCGACCATTAGCGTGTATCGCTACTTCGGTATTGTGCAACCGCACCCCGCGATCTCTACCCCCCCCCTCTCGCCACCCCTTCCCCCCCGAATAATGACTTGTCTGCGTCTCGCGATCGATTCACGTGTCGCCATTCGATAACGGTTCGCCGCGGGGAAACGAGCAATTAATCTTCAACTTGTATCGCCTTATTATCAATGATTTGCTCAGTCGCGCGCTTTGTAATTTCATAATTGGTTCATCAAATAATGACGAGGAAGAAAATACGAGGGAACAATATCTCGATCTGTACAAGTATAGACCGAGAAAAGTTTGGCACAATAATGTACGCGCAAATTGGATGATAATTTTATTTAATTTCTAAGAATAATACCTCAAGAGTGGAAATAAACTTGAAAGAGAAATATTTAGTGAAATTATTTATTTAAACGAAAAGGGATTCTTTTAATATATATGTATATATAGATGTAGCTTCGGTCTACAAGACCAGCCAGTCCAATAAAAAATATAGTGATCAATGTTTATAGCAGTATTAAGTGAAAAGTATATATAGTATACAGCGAATGCATTATTGAAGATGAAGAGATAATGAAAATGTTTAAATAAGTCGAATCGCATGTGGATAAAATTAAGCCGATTTAAAAATTTATTCGTATAATCGATTCAACGGTTTAACCTTTTGTACGGTGCTATTCTTCATAAAATATAGAGTTATATCTAAGAGAGAGAGAGAGAGAGACCTAGTTGAAAATTGGAACTCATATGCTCCAATAACTTTGAAGAAATAATGCGCTCATTTAACAACTTGTACAAAATAATAAAGTCAAGAAACTTCTTCTATTATTTAGTGTTAATAGATAAAATTCCTTTCAAAAAATGATTATAATTATGATCAGAGTAACCCATGAGAAAGCTAAATAAAATATTGTTGAAGCTAAATCAAATACACGTATATTTGAGATTTAAGCGAGCTGCGATTAAATACGATCAAGAGAGTTTCACATTTATACAAATACACGCATATGCATACACGGTTTGTTATACATTTGACTTATTAGCGCATGCCTTTGGAACGCTCGAGCAATGAACGTTGGCCAAGTTTTGAAATAAGTGTGATAATACGTAACGAGTTAATAGTTTTCCGCACTTGGTTACTCCCTAGTTGGGTGCAAGAGTATACATTGTATATAGCGCTTGATTTTCCACGGCATATTTTATGATAGCTTTGCCTCGACTATATAGCGGTGGGCACGATAGAAAAAGAAAACGAGGAAGAGACGGAGAGAGAGAGAGAGAAATGAAAGTTTGAATGGTGTGAACATTTCCCACATTTACCACGCTATGAACCGCCAACGCAGCCAACTTGTCGCCAATATTTCATTCAACGTGCGACGTTCAACTGCGACATAAATAAATATGCGTATAAACTGTCGCGTAAACTTTAATCAGCGACGAGCTATTTTCTTGTTTTATTATTTACATTGTCGCGCATCGCTAAATAAAGTAAACCAACATAACGATATATCGAACTACACCGATATAACGATATATTTATAGACCAACTGCTAAAATTGCTATAAATTGTAGATAGATTTTGTACGGAAGGCGGGGAAGGTATTCGAGGAAAAGCTAGGAGCTAGCTCTCTCTTTATCGTAAACGTGTCGATAAATAAGAGATATACTATACAAGTATATCTTTTGTACGTGATACAATTTTTCTTTTAACGCCACGTTTTATTTTCCGTCAATTTCTAAAAATTGTTCCTTTATCCTGTTCGTATACTGGAAAAGAATTCTTTATCATGGCTATATAATCGTACAAATTTCTATGAACAAATACTAATACTACACAATTTTTCCTCGTATAAATTATGTTATCACGCCAAGCTCTTCGAGTATAATTTTACCAAAAGGACATATTGGAGAAGGTATCATTACATAAAATATATACTCGTTTATCGTAATCTACTTTTGCTCGAGTGATGCTCGCGTACAAATGTGATTTCTAACGTAACACGACCGATCCAGGAAAAGTAAATACGTTCGTCGCGACCTATCACGGAAACGCTCGTCTTATTAAAGCGATTTATTTTCAATCATTCCTAGAATAGGCATCAGGGTGCCTCGATCTACGATAGGACGAGAGTTATTGGCGGAAAGAAATACGACTCGCCGGGTCATGAAATATATATTTTTAGGTTTGCCCGGTTTATGCGAAAAATCGGTGTTGCGCGGGAGGCGGCTGAAAAATTCGGGAGTAGCCCCTTGGATTCCCTTGACTTGGATCCGTCTTCCTCTGGGAGGAATCGTTGGAATGAACCAAGTCTTCTCCACGTAATTATCGTGCCACCGACATCGGGGCATTTCTAGGCCGCGCTTTGCCATCAATGCGACACTGAGGCTACAAGAGCGGAACAATCGTGGAAAGAGAGACGCGGCAGGGCTAATCGATAAGTACACGTCTCCGAAACGAAACTGATTGTGAGAAGAATGCTGGGCAATGTGTGACCGGTCGCAAGCATTCGACCGATGCGATTAGACGAATCTTTTCTCAATTCTTCCCTTTGGTGGCTTATTGTCATTTCTGGATGTCAACAATAAGGATAATTTGCGAAAATTTGAAATATATGTATATTCTTGAAAAACAGTTGGGATAATTGTTGGAGTTTAACAAATGCAAAATTGCATTTGTCACATATAAGAGAGAGATCCGTCCCTTTTTCAATGTATCTTTTTTTTAAGATTATAAATTGTAACTTTTTTTTATCTTTTCAAATCCTATTGTAAGGATAAACTCAATAATAGAAGGTTTATAAAAAAGGAGAAACTCGTTCTTTCTCTTTCTCTCTTTATATATATATTTCTTTATAACGATTTTTATCAACGTTTTAAGGACATTTGTTCAACATTCCACATTTGTCATCTTAATTAAAATTGACAAATTATGTGAAAATTTATCACACGAAAAAAATTTACCTCCTTATAAAAGGACTCTATCATCTCGAAAAAATTTTGTACGAAATATTGTAATAATATAATCGCTTCGAAAATAAAATGTCCTCTTTTTATATAAAGAAGGAGCGAATTGATGTCAAGTTGATCCTCGACTCGCGTTAGCTTGCTTCCCGCGACCGCTTAAGAAATGTTAATTAAGGGCGGATCTAGTGTTAGTGACCGCTTACTTGCCTTGTTGAATACTGACACGTACGATGGTTATCCGCCAGTAAGATTAATCACTCTCTTTGAATATTAATGTTTTTCGAGCAACTTTCCTCAAGTGCTGGTCTAGTGAGATTCTGGCGCATAAAGTCACACAAATATACATTACAGCGGACCAATTTAATCAAATTCATATGCAACCTTACGAAAAATGAGGCAACATTGCGCCAAAAATTGTTATGTTATCAATTATTATAAAATACACGTTAAAACAAATTCTACGTAACAGAAATCGACCGAGTTCCCCACAAATCGGATAAATATAATCCCACGTCATAAACAGAATCGCAGAGAAACATCGTATCCCATTATGCAGATATCTGTATATTTGTACGTGAAACACGACGCGTATATTGTTAAATGGCGCATCGTTATCCCGATAATGGATAACCACATTAAATTGTACGCATAATCTATATACGTACCAAACATATAAACACCGTGCAGCTAATCGATAGATGTGATCCAATGCCTCGGCCCTAAATAATATCGTTGTTGATGAACGATCTGTACATTTTCCAACTGTAAAAGAAAAGTAAATCGAGAAAAGAGGGATGAATGCATTTTTTTGGCGACAAAGTGTGCCGTGCAAATTATTCTACTAAAATTATTCAATACATTTACATTTCGTAACAAAGTTGCAACGATAACAACTTTTTATAACAAAGTCGTTCTGAAAATATTTTTGAAAATAGTCTATTACATTTAGATAGTAAGCCTTTTTGGTTTCCAGAGATAATTTGCCGAAATACTTGATACTTATATATATATATATATATCAATTGTTTATATTGTAATTTTGTTATATACTGTTATTAATTATTGCGTGTGTATGTGTATGTGTGTGTTATATGAAATGTATAAAAATGTATAGAAATGCTAGCATCTACCAAATATCATCGTTTCTTTTAATCTTTAATAAAAAGCATTATAAGAATTTAGAGAATAGCTTAATTTTATTTTACTTTACCTTATACAAACGAAAAGTTAAATTGCACCGAATAGACCAAAGTAAACACTAAATAAAATGATAAACATAAAAATAGAAACAGAGTCAATTATTTTTCTACCGATTATTGTATAAAGATAATGAATAAAGGCCTAAAGAATATCTGAAAATTTTAATTATTCGTAAAACAAACACACACACATACACAATTATATTCTATATTAAAGTTATAAATTAATTTTTATCAAAAACACTTTTCGTTTTTTTTCATTTACTCGACTTTCTCAAATTTTTGTCCCAACTTATAGTTTCTTGTTAGATTAAACTTTTGCCGTATAAGCAGCGCAAGATTGAATAATGGCGACCACGTAAACTGGCTGCAGTGGTTCGCTTCTCAATTGTGCAGATTGCATCTATTGAGTCCCGTGAATAGTTTGGCTGCCGTTGTTATAAAGCGTGAACTGATCTTTGATTTCTCATCGTCGTGCACGCCATATATGTGTGTATATGTACACCTTCCCTCCCCCCCCCCTCTCTCTCTCTCTCTTTCTCTCTCTTCCCTCTTCGATATACCATAGAAACGTGTTAACGAATTCCGGCAGACCGCAATTAAAAGTAATTTGTCGAAAACCGTTGCCGACAATGAAAATGTACGCCGGCTATATTCGTTACCCG
>OZ020535.1:165000-291989 GCA_963971435.1 Lasius platythorax
AATTCTAATTTTCGCCCTTTGTTGTAAATTTTTTATCAAAGAATTAACAGTTTACCGATATTTCTGTTAAGGAAGAAAACGTTATTAATAAATATCACGTTCGGTGAATCGTATTTCATATATGTGTATACATACACATATATAAACATATATATTGAAAAATCAGAGAATAAACGCAGTCCAATACCTAAATAGTTTGTTTGTCTTTATTTGCCACTTCGGGCAAACTCAAGTTTTAACAAGCAAACGCTATTTCGATAAACGACAAAATATCGGAATTATTACGAATGCCGATAAATATTGTTAGTTATTCGAGAAAAAAATTTATAGCTTTTACGTATATAACACGAGAATCTCGACGAGCCAATAAATGTTTCGTTTTCCTACGGCAAGCTGAAATTTAAATAGATTGCGATTTGTACGTGCTATTGTCAATTCTTTTAAGAGATATACAGAGTGCTTATGCATCACGCAAACTGCAGATTTTAATTTTAAGGAAAATATCGTTTGAGATATACATATGTCAAAAGAGAATTCTCGCAGAGAAAACAATTTACAGTTTTTGGTAATATACGAGCGATTTGCTTGTTTTTATTTATCATATGTGGTGCGCGTAAACAGAGGATTGTCTCATTATAATTTTTCTTTGATATTAAAAAGAAAAAAGATGTTTCAAACATTTCTCTGTAATATCCTCTAATATACTTGGAAATATTTTTTTTATTTTTACTTAAATATTACTTTTCCCCCCTTTTTCTCTCTCTCTCTCTCCCTCTAAATTGTTGCGAGTTTTACTTTTGTTCTTTTTTTCATGTTTTCCGTTAAAGCATGAACGTTACTTTAAATATTACATGGCTCTAGATGGACACAAAAGTTCTGCTCTGTGTATTCAGTCGAACAAATCCTATATGCGTATATACGGAAATACACGGTATATGTATTATACAAGAAATCGATCTATCGACAACTTGCGGTTCTTCAACCGTCTTAATACCTCGCTGCAGAGAGGCAATCGGTACAACGTCGACAAAAGCGATTGGTTACGACAATCTTAATTACTGTTTGAGTAACATGTATGGTGAATATGTATGTTTAATAGAAGGCCGGAAACAATTAAAACGCCGCTAAAATTATCATCATTCCCGTGCGATAGCTTTGGCAAAAATTAATGACAACCTGAGAATGCTATAAGGAGTAAATCTCAAAATCTTTTGTAATATCGAGGTAAGTTTGTAAGACGATATTCTGATTTAATTTCAAGATGTGGAAAAAGATGCAATAAAATATAGATAAGCAAATAGATGCCCTCTATTACATATATGTATATATATATGAAATTAATATACATAATAATAACCAGCGAAATGTGATGTTTCTATCTTTACATCCAGAGAACGATTATTGTTTTAATATTTTTTCGACATTAGCAATACACGTATATATGAGATGTGTAATTGTTCTTTTTGAACATTGCATAAAATACAAAAGATTGCGTGTATGCTAAAAGTTATTTTCGGAATTACACAAGGTAATACATCGTTATAATAATTATACAATAAGAGATACTTTGATAAATAAATTAAAAATTTTACTCAATTATGGTGCAAAATAATTTCATTAAACTTGATTGCGCAATCTTCTATTTTTTATTACTAATTTTATTTTTACCATATTTTCTCAACTTATTAAAAAGGGAAATCGTATACAAAGTCAATATCTAGTTCGACGTCGAATGATTGACAAATAATAATTCGTGAGTAAATACTTGTATGAAATATAAACGTCACATACGAGGCGAACATTAAGCATGTATATTCAAACTAGTCGCGGTTCTCAACGTCCGACACTCCCCAACGAGCAGTGATCTTTATCGTTCGAGCCGCGTCGTTCCTTGCGTACTACCCTTGCTGCTTTTCTCCTCGATGTTCACATGCGAGATGTTTATCAATCGTTTATCGAGCCGGCAAAACGAGAGAACGTAAAGTAAAATTAAAAATAATACCTGGTTGAATTTAAAAAGATATAAAATATCCAAATTTCGAATAATATTGCATATATCGCATACATCAAGTTTCGGATAATACAGTTATAAATACGGATCCCGCAATTGATATAATTCTGTACACGGATATATAATCTCGCGCGAGGTGTAAAAGTTAAATTTTAGTAACTGGTAGAAGAAGAAATATTTCCTTTACGCCAATTGCCGCGTTTCCATTGTCACGAACAAACGTGGAAAAGTAAGTTTTCGCCATCGTCGAATGAGAAATTTGGAAAATTTCCAACTGAATGCACGTTACTTACTTGAAATTTCGGTTCAGCTACTCTGACGCTCGCGTGTCCGACGATTATGCCGAAATGGAGATTCGTGAATGAGCGAAAAGAGGCGGTGGAAACGCGCGAAGGTCGTCGCAATGGGCATGCACGATGCACGATCGTGTAACGGCGTAGCCTGCCTTGGTAGCTCAGGCTCTCTGTTTGACAAGTACGCGCGTATTTTGCGGCCGCGGCCGAGCGGGACCGAGCGCGGCCGACGTTAACCGAACACGGGCAGCAGCTCGAGAGAGAGAGAGAGACCAACACGGCGCGGCGGCCTCCATGTGCGTGTGTCTGCGCGCGCCGTGTATGCGCGCGTATGTCGGAGAGTGTACGTCGGTATTATAGTGTACGCGATCGAGTCGGTGCACCTCTCGGCCGTGGGCACAAATCGCGAGTAAAATGGAAGCGGAATTTCGCTCCGAGGTTGAGGTCTGCCGTTGAAAACAGTGAACATGGGAAGGTCCAAGTTTCCCGGGAAGCCGCCAAAGACGGCCACCAGGAAACGGATCAAGGTGCTCGGTCAACCTAAGGCAGCGCAAAACGATCCGGTAACTGTCGCCGAGAACATCTACTACGGACTTTCCCTGTTCAACCAAACATTCGGTGACAACGACAAGGTGAGGGGAAAAGAAAAATTGACGCGTCGAGGCATCCGCCGCTACCGTCGTCCTTGTCGTTGTTGGCGTCGTTGTTGGCGTTGCCGAGGTCGGTGCCGAGATCGACGATACGGCGTCGCGTCGCGAATCGTAGATACCCGCTCTCGCAGGTATTATCCGACGCTCGCCATCCGGTAAGCGTCACCGAAAACACATACGGTGGATCTTGGATACGTCAGCGACGAACCTTGATATCGCTTAGCGCGCGAGTTAACCTATCAGAGCGGCGGTCGACCGCGGTCGCGGAATGGCAGGTGCACGACGTGCGCAAATTTCTCCATGATAAATGATTTACTTCTCACTTTGGCATTGTCTCCCCCTTGCCCTTGTCTTCACAGATCGCAATTGAGCAATAGCGATTTCTACATGTTTGTGTGTGTAACCGTTTACAATTTCTACTGTGCTTTGATTTGTACAGATATTATATTAGTGGGACGTATTTTGTGTGTTCATTTTCTTGCTTCATCATTTTTTTCGTAGCAAAAGAATGTAAGATTGTCACGTGTGTCACGTGAGAGTGAGATTTTACAGCGAGCAAACTGTCACTGTAGAGAAAGTAAATGTAATTTAAGAGTCGTTTGTTTACCTTCCGGATGCGAGTTTATTTAAAATCCCACACACATACATACATACATACATACACAGACGGATAGATAAATGTCAATTTTAATCTGTCATTTTTAATGTTTATATAAACATTTTTTTTCTTTACAGGAACATCCACCGTTCCACGGATTTAGCACTAAAGAGGCTAATCTTTCTGCATCTTATATAAAAACACAGCAACACAATGCGGAAAAAACCACGGATAAAATATCCTCTGTTACAGTCAAAAATCTTGCATCACAGTCAAACACGAAGAAAGACATTACCGATGTTAAAAATTCTCCCACAGATATCGATAACAGTGACACGGAGAAGCCTGCCGATACAAATTCAAAACCGCTCCAAGATGTTGCAAAAGCAGTTGTAAACTCGAATATTGCTACTAAAGATACTCCAAAAATTCACAGAGCTAAAAATCGCAAAAATTGCAAGAATATCAAGTTCACTAATTATTTGACAAATCCAGTGTTAAAATCAGTAAACAATATCTTGGATCAGCATCAAAGAACTAGACAGTTACGTAATAGTACAGCGAAAAGGTTGCTTCAAAGGGCGAAATCTAGCGGAAGTAACGCACGCAACTTGGTATTGCACTCTGGAGAAAAGTCCAGCACAGTAAGAAAATTTATTTTACCCGTTCGCAGCGTGCATTCGTCGAGGGTTATAAAACCGAATAAGAGGTTTATCGAAGAACTGGAAGAGATTTCCAATACAGAGCACAGCGAGAATGAAATTGGTACACATGTAAAAAAGGCTAAATTAAATTTGGATAAGCTTAGCAGCCGGCAATCAAAACTGAAAGGGGATGTGGTTAGTAAATCGTGTACAAAGTTTAAAGATAAAGAGGCAAAAAACAAGGCGAAAAAAGTGATTGAGAGTGTGGACGCCTTCGATGCCGAGATTGTACCTCAGCAAGTGAAAAGTACGGAGAAATCAGCAGGTTCTGTTCAAAACGCACAAATATCAAAAACCACTCATAGAGAAGTAAAGAAATCCCACGCTATATGGTATAAGAATAAAATATCAAACGATACATCCGACAACTCTAATAATAATCAGGAATGCTTACAAAACTCGAGCAGATCGGCACAAACTACGAAATCAACAGTTCCCAGAAATCAGAAACAGATTTCTATTCCTACAAAAGTTCTTCCCGATTCTAATGTTCCAAACTTTGAGTCTTCCAGGGTTCAAACGAGATCAGGAACTCAAAATGAGATGGCGAATGATTTAAATAATCCAGCGAGCTTCGGAAGTGATGCAGGATTATCGGAAGGTGACTGTGCGAAACTCGAAGATGAATCTGAAAATGATAATAAGACTGTGGTTAATGCGTTGAATAATTTTGAGACGGAAAGCAATTTATCTGAAAGCGAAAACGAGCACAGTAATCATTCGGATAGCGAGCAATCTGAATTGAGCGGAATGAAACTCAATGGAAAAGTGATATTGAGAAAAGCAAGATTGAAATTGGATAATAAATGCTTGGCTGGAACAGAAGGACCATTTTCAACGTCGAGCACTAGTAATACCGTGGGAGGAAGCACTAATTTAGGTATATATTTTTCGTCCTGTAACAAATTTGGAGCTCTATATTTATATTTATTATATTTATATATCTCGGAAACATATATCGGCATATTATATAATTATATGTGTTCTTCAATTATAATCATATCATTTTTAATGTTTTAGGATTAACAGGAACTATAAAATGCGGTGTTTGTGGCGCGGTACGATTTTATCGATTCGTGAAACAGGCGCGCAAGTTTGGTATTCACAGTTGCGAATCTTGCCGCAAGTTTATAAGCAAAATGATCAAGCGTCAAGCTTGCGCTAAATCCTCGAACAATGTTCTTCCTATTCTCCAGTGTCATAAAGGCGACGGTCTATGTTTAGTCCCGCCTGTTGTGAGGAGCCAGCAATGGAATCTCATGAGATGCGTTTATAAAACAAGGTGTCCGGCGTGTTGGTTGAAAATGTGTTTGAAATGTTACAACATTCCATCTGCTTTGAGGACAGGTTTAAACGCGTTGTTACCACCATTAATGAGAGACCCTCTAAGTATTTCCTTGCCGCTTGGTCAAGACGAAGACGGTCAGGGACAAAAGTTGGGAAACTCGTGTAAGCTCGCGTATTGGCCCTCGGAAGACAGTTCGGAAAGAAATTTATTCAAGTCTGCGATGGGTTGGAGAAATTTCGAAATGGGACAGAATGGGACGAGTCATCAAAGTACCGGAGGCTTTCTCTATACAAAGATAGATAAATGTAAGATAATTATAGATTGCATTATATATGCTTTTTTTCGCATATTTCGAACATGTGTGTTTCGTATGTTTATTTGAATTTATATAATAGTTTTGTATTTTACAGTTGATTCCTCGATGAGTATATCGCCGAATCAAAAGCGGAGAAAAAATAATAGGATTAAAGTGAGAAGGAAAATTAAAAGTCCAGTGCTCGCTTCCTCTACCAATAATCAGTATCCACAGCCTCTTAGGCAAAGGGTCGAATTGAAGGGACCGAGAGTAAAGCATGTTTGTCGAAGCGCCAGTGTCGCTCTTGGACAACCTATTGCAACTTTTCCAACTGCAGACGCGAAAGAAGACAACGAACACGGCAAAAACATTCCAAAACCGGCAAAAGAAACGGAGAGAATGGAGAAGAGAGACGAAGTGATGAAAGAGAAGGAAGTGCATAAGCATAATGAAGATAATAATTTAAATCTTAACGTTAATGCGTCGCAACAATCTCATTCAAGAAGGGGAAAGTCGCAACAGAGTGTATCAACATCGCATTTTCCAGTGGTAAAAGAGATTCTTTTAGGCATGATATATATGTATATGCAGATGTGTTCCAACAAAAGAGTATATTTTTAGACCGATATTTAGTTTGCTGATAATAGAAAAAATTTTAAAATATTTAAAGGTAATAAGAAAGAGAAATTATAAATTGTATATTTTATTTTGTGACAATCAAATTAATTAAAGGTTTGATATTTTTTTGCTCTTATGTATCATCTTTAGAAAAAATTTTTATGCATGCTAACTATTAGCTTTTATACACTGAAGCTTATTTAACTCCATTTTTATAATGTATGATTTTGTATAAATTATCTGTTTAATTTAATTTAGTTTATTTATTTGCGATTAAATATAAAGCTTATTATGTGTCATGCAGTGAGTGATATTCAAATTTGAATTCTGTGAAATTATAATGGTTTTAATCTATAATGTAAACAATACAATAATTGTTGCAGATGTCTAAGGCAGCTACAGATACCTTGTATACAGTTTCCATAGATTTCTGGGAACAGTACGATCCTTCCGAAGTCGGAGCGAAGGGGTTTGCCCTTATCGGTTCTGAATTGTTTCACATACCTGCTATTTGTTATTTATGCGGGAGCGCCGGTAAAGAGCCGGTAAATAAATAATATTAATTAATCACGATGATAGATGAGTAATAAGGATATGTAATAATTATAAGTAACAGTACGTTATATACATATATCATCGAAGATATTTGTCGACATTAATGATCATTTTTCCGCAGCTAATCCACTGTCAATGCTGTTGCGAGCCATACCACGCCTTCTGTTTGGAACCCAGTGAATGGAATGCTTGCGCACAGCCAAACTGGTGTTGCCCTCGGTGTACAATATGTCAATCCTGCCATCTCAGATCCGGTCCGAAATTGTCCTGCATCCGTTGTCGTCAGTCGTTTCACCATTCATGTTTGTCCAAGTCCGGTGTTAGCTCGAGATTGTACAGTCCTGATCGACCCTACGTTTGTCAAAGCTGTATCAAGTGCAAGAGCTGTGGTAGCGAAGGCGTCAACGTTCACGTAGGCAATTTACCTCTGTGCTCCATGTGCTTTAAGTTAAGGCAGCAAGGCAACTATTGTCCTTTATGTCAGAGGTGTTACAACGAAAACGATTTTGACACGAAGGTAAGTATTTAAAATATACGTATCTATCAATCTTGTACATCTCCAATTTGCATATTGCGATTGTATGTCTTCTTTTAGATGATGGAGTGTAGCGAGTGTTCTTACTGGGTACATGCCCGTTGCGAAGGCCTTTCCGATGAGCGTTATCAGATACTTAGTTACTTACCCGATTCGATCGAGTTTACGTGCAGTCAATGCTCCTCTAACATAAACTCTGTCTGGAGGAATGCCATAGAAGCTGAGCTGAAGGCAGGTTTTATCAGCGTCATAAAATCCCTAAGTAAAAACCGCAAGATTTGCATGGCTCTCAAGTGGAGTCCCAGGAAGGAATGTCTCTGCAGGCCGGTTTCAAGCGTGAGGGGACTCGAGTTTCCTGGAGAGGATAAGAGCGAGACGAAAGAAAACGAGGAGTCGGAAGAGTGCAACGACAAATCTACGGATACCGACTCGAGTTCGAATACCAATTACCGGGACGCTATAAAGTCCGATGTGAAGGAACATTCGACGGACGGTTCCGGTAGGAAAGGTCTGCGACGGCTGCGACAAAAGTTTCATCTAAGGGAATGCTCGGTTAGGGTGAAGAATTGTGTTCCAAAAGATTTACAAGACATCGAGAGAAAAGATTGGACGAATCAGGAATCGTTAATCTCCTCAAACATTATGGAATGCCGCTGCTCCGAGCAGCAGATCATCGCGAGGCCTTCTCCCACTTTAATGTCGGTAAAGCAAAGGGTAAACGGTAACGAGTACAAATCGCTGTCGCAATTTCATTGTGATATGGAGCATGTGATCAACCGCGCTGATTCGACGGATCTGACGGAGACTTATCACGAAATTTTGCAAGAGGTATTTCCCTGGTTTACTCCGAAAAATTTCAAAAACGACGACGACAACGACGATGATACATTAACACCTACCAAGGATATTAGTAAAGACTACACTACTCCTCTAACGACAAGGTTCGAAGATTCTATTTTGGAGCTGTGGAAGGAGGAAGTGACAAAGGTGCCGAAAGCGATCGCGGCGAAAACGGCGAATCTGTATAATATCCATGTCGAAGACAGCAGATCATGTTGTTTGTGCAAGGGTCTGAGCGACGGACAGGAGACAAAGGAGGGCAGGCTGTTTTATTGCGGGCAAAATGAATGGGTGCACGCAAATTGTGCACTATGGTCGAACGAGGTGTTCGAGGAGATCGATGGCTCGTTGCAGAACGTTCACAGAGCCATTTTGAGGGGTCGTTTGATCCGTTGCACAGAATGCGGCAAGAAAGGCGCGAGTATCGGATGCTGCGCGAAGAACTGTAGCAATACTTTTCACTTTCCATGCGCGAGAAACATTGGAGTCGCTTTCAACGACGACAAAACAGTATTCTGCCTTTCGCATTCGAATGATTATGCGCGCAAGTCACTGCAAAACGAGAACGAGTTTAGTTTGAAGCGGCCGGTATACGTAGAGTTGGATCGTAAAAAGAAAAAGTACGCGGAACCTAATAAAGTCAAGGTAATGATTGGCTCTCTGATAATTGACTGTCTGGGGACCATCGTTCCCGAATTCTCCGATACGACCGAAAAGATAATACCATGCGACTACAAATGCTCCAGGCTCTATTGGTCTACGGTGAATCCTTACAAGATTGTAAGATATTACATCAGGACTTTTGTGCAGGTACATATGCCTGATATTACATCCGATATAGAAAATAACATCACCATCGATCATACCAAGGAGCAAGAAAAGGAACAAGTATCGGCGGACGCGCAGAGAGTCGACTATTTGGTTGTTAAACAGACCTTGGACACGCTTATCGATATCGTGTGCAGCAAAGAAGTCGACGAGAATTTGGCGGAACAAAACAACACGGATCTTCTACCGCCGGAACTGAAGGAAGCCATATTTGAGGATTTACCGCACGATTTGTTAGACGGAATCTCCATGCAGGACATTTTCCCAAAAATGTCGTACGAGGATTTTTTAGCTATGGACTTGAAGAATGACGGTACCTTCATCGCGGATCTATTTAAGGACGATATGTTGCCGTCGGAGATTGAGGAGACGGTAAAACCGTCGGAGAGCAAGATCTCCAAGATGGATCCGTCTTTGCTGGAATTGGGGACGCACAACGATCTCTGGGTGCGATTGGAGGCGAAGACCGCGGTTCAAGATCTCGTGGATGATCTATTCAACTCGAAGAGTCAGAAACGCGGCGGTAGAGAACTGAAACGATCCAAATCCGAGGTAATGTCGAATAATCCACTGATTGTTGGCGGCCAGCGGCATCATCAGCGCTCCTGTAGCCTTACTTGGAGTTGTAAACTAGACAACACCTATGGCTCTAGCATAAAGAGACGAAAGTTACCCCGAAATCCATCCAGCACCAAACCAAGTGAAACTGGCCTTATTGTATTAGATGCTCAAAACGAACGCACGTCCATGTTTCACGAGCTGAGGATTCCGGAGAGTATTATGGTCACCGTGGGAAGAGGAAATACGCCTAACATATTATCCGATTCCGTGCGTGAATTGAAGTACTGCATCGAAGATTCCGCTGGAATGAATTGCCGCGTGTTGCCGACTAGAGACGAAGGAGCAAAGGAGCACAAGAGATTGTTCTGGCATTCGAGACAGCAGCAACCGCGAATAGTGCAAGTCGATGGACCGGCTGATGCTAATAGCGCTAGCGAGTGCAGTTCGCCGGAATACAATGCCGAGGAGAAAAACGCGGGTCTGAATCATATATCTGAATCGATCCCGCAATTGGACGGCATCAACGACGACGAACACACGTCCGAGTGCGAGTCGAACGTGGAGAAGGATCTTGATTTGTACACACGGTCCGCAAATTTTTTACAATCGAAGCGTATCCTCGGCTTCATTAGATCGCATGTCTCGAGTAATGTCGGCGACAAGTTGCAGAAGGCGAGGAGCGGCAGTGATAACCACGTGGTTGCTCCTAGCAGGTGCAATACTTTGCAGTACGAGGCGGGAGCTTTGTTCAAGGAGAAGAATCTCAAGTTGAATCTGCAAATTCCTCAAGTGGACGGCGCGGGCGACATCTCGAGCGACGACGAGTGCGTTTCGTCGCAGCATGTTTCTGCAGCGAGAATGATTCATACTCCGTATGAATCACCGCCATTCGAGCACCACATCGATCGACCTGTCACCTGCAAAAGATGCTGCTGCACGTATCGCACCCAGGATAGTTACAACCGACATTTAACCAACTGCGACATCGTGATCACCAGCGACAGCGATTCGGAGACCATGGACAATAAGGCGTCGCCAGATTCGAGGTTTTCGCCGAGCGTGGGTTCGCCGCAGTTTATCACGCTTTCGCCGTCCGAGGGTCACACTCTGACGACCGATTACACGGACATCCAGGCGACGTCACCCATCGAGGCATCTGTGCCGTCACCTCGCCCGAGCATCCAGATCGAACCGATCGCTCAGGCGATCATTACGCCGCAGATCCATACGGCGCACGCCACGGTCGAGACCGTGCATCAGACAGTATTAACGTCCAATGACGTGATTGTGCAGACCCAGTACACTCGCAGGACTACCACCTTGCCGAATGCAACAGTATTACCTCCTCAGGAGAGTACGGTGCAGATAACGGAGATTACGGATCCACCGTCCGTTTCCAGCGATTCCAATGTTACGGCGCATAGTATGGTAAACACGCCAATGAGTTCGCCGGACAGCACGAGTTCGCAGACTGTTCCCAGTCCGGAGATGTCGCCCAATTTGTCATCCATGGCCGTCCAGACCGCTCACGAACCCGCACAGGCAAACGCGCAGGTAATTTCTCGAGCTTCCTCCAAGTCGAAAAATCCACGGATGACCAAGCCCAGGACTAAGAATGTCAAGTCGCAGCAGCAGCAGCAGCAACAACAACAACAACAACAGCAGCAGCAGCAGCAGCAGCAGCATATCCTGAAGAACGTTGTGCAAGCGCAGCACAATGTCGCGCATAGATTTCAGCCGACAGCGATGCAGAGCGGTCATCCACCAGCGGTCATCCAGCTGCAACAGACCGCCCAAAGACCGACAGTGATTCTCCAACAAGTGGCATCACCGGGGATCGTGTCCGCTTATGTGGAAACGCTGCAACAACAATCGGGTCAAAACTTGCAGTACATCACGACAATTGGCGGCGGACAGCACGAGACCAGCTTTAAGCCGCAATTAATCGCCACGAATTCTCTGCTACCGAGCACTACCTATATACAGGCGCCGTCCGCTGACAATCTACTGACGCTGCAGAACGGCGGGATATCGATACTACCGAGCGTGCAGCTCGCACCGACGCAGCCCACGGTGCTGGGAACCATCATACAGCAACAACCTGGCGCGATTCAGTGCGGCGTTATATCGTCAGAACAGCTGCTGCTGAGTTCTACTCCAACGTTGGAAATGTTCACCGATCCAACCGGCGGTATGTTTGTATCGAATCAACCGATGTACTACGGTCTAGAAACAATTGTCAGCAATACGGTAATGTCGTCCAGCCAATTTATGGCGGGCGCGGTGCCACAAGTGTTGGCCAGCAGTTATCAAACAACGACTCAGGTGTTTCAAGCGTCCAAACTGATGGAGCCTATCGTGGACGTGCAAGCTGTACCTACCGTAACGACGGTGCAGGCCGTACAAAATGTATCAGGCGTTCCAAACGTGCCCGGCGTGCCTAACATTACCGGTGTACCGAATGTTGCAAGTGTGCAGGGCGTGAGTGGTATGCCGACGGTACCTAACAGTTACGTGGTAGTGAATCAACAGGCACCACCGCCGGCACCGCCATCGTTACCACCGCCACCAGCACCGGCATCGTTACCTCCGCCGCCGGTACCGGCATCATTACCACCGCCGCCGCCGCCACCACCACCACCACCCCCGCCGCCGCCACTGCCACCACCACCACCATCACTACCACCACCACCATCACTACCATCATCATCAACACCACCACCACCACCACCACCAGCATCGTTAGTACCTGCACCATCAATACCGGTACTGGCACCAGCAGCAGTTCCAACCCCAGCATCGATATCGTCACAACAGATGAAAGCGATTGCGACACTGCCGCAGATCAACATATCCGTCGCGACTCAAGAGCGAGCATTCAGTGGTGTCACGCCATGCAATGCCGTGTCACCGATATCGTGTCAAAACGCGGCCATCGAACAATCGATGACGTCGGTTCAAGTGGCAGACGTGTGTCCGCTGAACGTACATACTACCATCGTTGCTGCGACGTCGCCCGCAAAGCTGTCACCTCCATTGCCGCCACAACACACGATGCCGACGATACCTCGCGTTGCGGTACGACCCAACCCGGTTCAACCCGCGCAAGTAAATCACGGATCCGCCTGGAAAATCACCGAGCATATGTTCGAGCAACCGATGAGTAACAGCGTGCGGCCGTACTTCGATTCGAAACACGTGTCAGAGAATACCAGCATGATCAAGTCGAGCATATCATCGTCCAAGATACCGCCTCTACCGAATCATTATATTATCGCGCAGAGGAATACAATTGTAAATAATAAGCCAAACTACGATGTAAATAATCTTCATAAGAACTGCGGTACCGTTGTACCGAGTAACAACTGCGTCGTGAACGGAAACGTGGTGAACGGTAACAATTCGATCGTCAACGTCAACTCTGTGCAGAACAAGATATCGATGCCAACGAGCAATAACATGCCGACCAGTCGACCGATGAACAGAGTGTTGCCGATGCAAGCGGTGACACCGAAGCAGGATCCGGTCAAGAAGGACAATTTGGCAATTGAAGAACCCACGAAACCAGTGTTCAAGCCGGCCGAGCCAGAAATCGCGGAATCAAAGAAGGAAATTATCGAGGAGATTACACCGATCAAAAAATCCGAGGCCGTGCTCAACAACATCAAAGACGGTATCAAACTGGACACGGAGACCATAGAAAAGGTAAAAGAGAATCTCAAACTGGAGCTCGACAAGGAGAAGCTGCAAAACACGTCGTTGAAGATAGTGCTACAGAAACAACTGCAAGATGGTTCTTACAAGATCAGCAACATGAAGGCGGCGGTCAGTCAGAGCAAGAAAGTATCACCGCAAGTGACATCCGTGGAGATACTGCCGTCAAAACAGGTGCCTCAGATCGCGTCGCTGCAATTGCTACCGATCAAAACATTCACGCTCAAGACGAATAAGGTCGATGATAAGGTAACCAAGATTGACGCAAAGATGAACCTACTCAAGGCGAAGACGCCACCCATCGCCGTCAAGAAACCCAGAATAGTGACGAAATCGATCAGACCGGTGCGAAATAGTCCGCAGCAGAATCCGCATCAAAAGAATTACGCCAAGGGGCCGATCTTAATGTACGAAATCAAATCTCAGGATGGCTTCACCCATACCGCCTCGTCCATGGCCGAGGTCTGGGAGACGGTGTATCAGGCGGTACAAAACGCTCGCAAAGCTCACAATTTGCCCCCTCTGCCTCACAATCCCTTGTCCGAGAGTCTCGGTTTGGAGAACAATGCGAGCGTCTATCTGGTTGAACAACTGTCGGGAGTCAACCGATGTAGCAAATACAAACCCAAGTTTCACATCCCACCGCCGCCGAAATCTGGCGAGATAGAAAACGAATTGCCGACAGCCTGCGACAACGGAGCAGTTCGAGCGGAACCGTTCAAGGGCAGGAAGGTGCACGACATGTTCAGTTGGTTAGCATCGCAGCACAGGCAACAGCCGAAGATGATTGCTATATCAGAGGCAGAGTCCAGGTAAAATTCATTGAGTATTGCACTACAGGTTAATATCGAAAATTATACATTATATTACGATTATGATTAAATTACAAACATAGAATTAAATGGTTGAAATATATATATATATATATATGTATAAATTTTATACATTAGCTAATAATATTAACAATTTACTTAATGGAGAAAGAGAGAGAGAGGGAGAGTATTGTCACATTTGAATATCGTTATAATCTCTTTCAGACGAGTCGCGAGTACAAATCTGCCCATGGCAATGCGTTTTAGAATACTTAAGGAAACATCAAAAAAATCTGTCGGTGTATATCATTCTCACATACATGGTAGAGGGTTATTCTGTTTGAGAGATATCGAGGCTGGCGAAATGGTCATTGAATATGCTGGTGAGGTAAGGATGGAAAAAATGCACATCGTGATATTTAATATCGTTTAATTGTTATAGGTATTAATATCACAAAATTATTAATAATTCCTAGGTTATTCGATCTTCTTTGACGGACAAGAGAGAAAAGTACTATGACAGTAAAAACATAGGTTGTTACATGTTTAAAATCGACGATCATCTAGTTGTTGATGCCACTATGAAAGGGAACGCAGCTAGGTTTATCAATCACTCGTGCGAGGTACGGTTTCTTTCTTTTAATTTTCGCCAAGAATTTGGCTAATAATGTAAGAAAAATGTATTAATGTTTCATTCATTTTATATAATTATTATAATCATATACACGGTATATATATAACAATTTTAATTACACATTGACATATGACATTAGTCACACTAATAATTTACACATATTAAAATTCTCGCGATAAATATGTATTAAATGTGTTGTTGTATATTACAGCCAAACTGTTACTCGCGAGTAGTGGATATTCTAGGGAAGAAACATATACTGATCTTTGCTCTTCGTCGCATCATTCAAGGGGAAGAGTTGACGTACGATTACAAATTCCCATTTGAGGACATCAAGATCCCGTGTACTTGCGGTTCTCGCAGATGTCGCAAATACCTCAATTGAGACTGCGTATATACAGCTTATTCTAAGCTGCCGATCGATAAGAGAGATGCAAAATATGTGCTATAATTGCGGGCGCGCGTGTGCACGTTTTCGAATAGGATTCGTTTTTATTGAATGTTGTTCATTTTACTCATCATCATCAAACTATTTTCAGAGATTGCAGCTTTTTATTACTATAAAAGAATACATAGATTACATATACACTCTAAATATTAGAAGGCCAGATATAATATACACGAAGCA
The DNA here is from genome assembly GCA_963971435.1 of Lasius platythorax. Taxonomy (NCBI): domain Eukaryota; kingdom Metazoa; phylum Arthropoda; class Insecta; order Hymenoptera; family Formicidae; genus Lasius; species Lasius platythorax. The sequence goes on from OZ020535.1 coordinate 180,565, forward strand.
CACGGTGGTTACGACAATGTTATTTTAGACAGCTACGTTTTCGTGTAGTTGATTTCAATGGGGTATATATATACACGTATATATCTATAGCAATAAACCATTCGAATATGCCCCGCTTTCGTATCCGACAAAGTCGTGCGTGTACTAATGCGCTTCAGACTTTTGAAAGTGTTATTTTATTCACGCCTGTGTGTGCTTTCTCGCGCACGACTTTTAGACTCTACCTATTATCTACTATTGAGGCTTAAGTGTACAAGTTATCTTACACTTTACACTAAATGCGAGTGCTTCTTAGTTTGCATAAATTTTATACATCTTGTGTGACGTCTCTCTTGATAATTCGATGGAATTTAAAAACTCTTTCCCTTAGACAAACATATCGCAAAGATGAAAACAGATTGTGGCGCGCAAGAGCACGAAGAAAAAGCAGTAAATTTTCGAGGATTACAGAATTAATTATGCTAATTATCTTTTCTTTTCCACGAGATTAACATGATATATAAGCATAGTGTACAAACAATCTTATCAAGAACGTAGATAATATCTGCGATAATTGTATATTTTAATAATTTGTAAATTTTTTAAATTTAGTGTACAGTGTATGACTAACTTTGTGACATTTCATGTCTGCTGTAGGGCCAGATTTCAAATGTTTTTGTAAAATATGTAATTGTTAGATTAGATATATCGTCTTTGATGTAAGTATAGCAAACCAGTTTTAACTTAAGTTAGGAATGTAGGCATTAAGGAGAGAGATACAGAATGGCAAGCGAGAACAGTCTCCTGTAGCAAGGACATTGTTCGAAGGTGTACCTACTTTGGCAGATATTGATACAATTTTGTGTTTCATCAATTGCATGGCAACATGATTCGCGAAAGGAAAAATCCTCTTTCCAGATTAATTTCCATAGAATTCGATAGTACTCTTCTTCTTTTTTTTTATATATATATATTTATATATACATTTTTAGATATTGCATCTATATATTTGTGCTTCCACCTTGCCAAAATCACGAACATTGGTTTTATCATCTGAATTCTAAGAGCTGGTCTGAACGGTACATAATCTTCATTAAGATTCAGATATGAAATTTTATTTGACAAATATTTTCGAAAGAGAAACGCTGATATATACAATAATGTTTTCAAAAGAATTTCTATCGAAAAGTTGATTTGTTCGTTCAGCTCGACAAAGATTACGCATTGTTTGCGATAAACGTCTCCGGAAATGCTACCGGTGAACGTTTGTGATACTTTTTCATAATAGGAGATGCTTTTATATAGGAGAATATATACATATATTTTACTCTTTTACAGATACATACACACACATATTACATATGTATATGTATATACGTATACATTTGCATATATATGTATGTGCGTGCGTAGTGTATTCAGTATCAATACCCTTTTATAAAGTCCAGTTTTGCCTTATTTTTGATAGGTACTAGTGTACCTATGCTTTTATCCCCGGTGATAGTTATAAATCTATATATATTTATGCGAAAATGATACTTTATATTGGAAACTAACACAATTCCCGCAACGGCGCTCTAGAGACAATGTATTTTAGCGTGATTAATCAATTTCTGCCGAGGTGGTTGTCCCTTAAATTTTGGTGCTCCATGGACACCGTTAAGTGCACTTTTCATGAAAAAAAATGGCCTAGAGTAAGAGATAGTAGATTGCAGTGCGGAAGTGTTTGATAATAATAAGAAATGCGTTATACGAAGAATATTGAGCGCGAATTATTTAAAGAGGTAATATAAATGGAAATGAAAATGAGATGGCAGAAGCATTATTTGAGTGAATAATCGTCAGACGTGCTACGATTTTAATCGGCCTGGTTTGGTACAAAGCGCGTATGCTGAGTTGTAAAAAGTTATAAAAATGAGGAAAAACGGAAACTTGTTCTGGTCACGTGAAATTGCCATTTTTTTAAGTATTTTGCGAATTTTTTTTTTTTTTATATATATATAATTACCGATAATTTTAATAACTATTATTGGAAGATGAATATTGTTAATATAATGATAATTAATTTTAATCTGTATATGAAAAGAGAGTAATACGACTAGTAAGAAAGATAACTTACTTGAAAATATAACAATGTTAGATATTTTATTGATATTTATTGATTATAAACGACGGTATTAGGGTTGACGAAAAAAAAAATAAAAAAAATACTAACGTAAACTGAACGATTTACGACCGGTGGTACTCACTATGTTGATATAGACACAAAGATCAAGTTCTTTTTTCGAGCAAACGCGTGTAAATTTTAATTCTTACTATGTTATACTATGGACATCAAAAGTATTTTGGGTTTTACAAAATGTATAAGCATGCATACTATGTAACCCGACTTTACATCGTTACGTATTATGATTGTAAACTGTAGGCTATCTATGCAATTTCATTTCTACATTCACAAATAGAGATTCTTAAATTCTCAGTACATTGTCTCATTATCTATATTACCGTATTTACGCTTTTGTAAAATGATTACTTTGGCAACAGAAAAAGTATGTTTGAGCGTGTGTGTTTATTAGCGGGGTACGAAAAGCGAAAGAGAGAAAGAGAAAAAAAGAATTCTATCTATCTCCTGAGATAATCTTTGCTTGACGAATTCGGACGAGTATCTAAAAGGTGCTTTCTGGAACAACACTTTCTCTATGTCTTTTTAAACTACTCCTTAAACTACTATGAAGAAAGAGAAAGAGAGAGAGAGAGAATGCGTACGAGTCTCCTCGTAGTTATGCATCTAGACTTTATTATTACTAATAATATTATTTTATTATATATATATATATAATTATTAATTATATAATCTACATACACACACATTATAAAGGGAAAAAGAAAAAGAGAGAAAGCATAATACATCACTATTCAAGTCACTCGTATATTTGGGCACATTGAGCACCGTTTGTTCACTACATCCATCAGCACCTTTCAAAAAATAACGTTGCGTGTAAAAACGACAAACATCCGAAAAACGATACGATGAATAAACGTATAGAGAGTTTAACAATAGTAAGAAAAAAAATACTAATGTATAGATGTAATAGGTAGATTGTTTCTCTCCGACTTTTACGCATGTTTCACTTCTCGACAGACGAACTCGCTCCGAACAATGATTCGAATAGATATTATGTCTCGGTGTTGCGTTAAAATCGAGTAATTAAATTATTTCGCGGAAATGTAACGATTACGTGACGCATATTACCACGTATTTCAGCGTATCGTCACGTTAATTACGACCTCTCGCAACCGGCGATTTCGTCTCTCTGTGTGCTTTTTAGATCTCTTCAGAAGAGAGAAAAAAAAAGAAAAAGATTAAATTATTCTTACAATTTAAGAAATTTAAAACAAAAAGAGAGAAAAATTTTCAAAGGAATGTAAAACGCTTCTTAAGATGTGTATAAAAACTCCTATTCTAACGTTTAAACAGAGTGTAGAGTTTTGAAATATTGTAATTGTTTAAAAGAGAAAAGAAAGAAGATAAATGACACAATTATTGATAAAAAAAAAAAAAAAAACTCGACGACGGTATGAAAGGGAAAAAAATTGAAAAAATTGTCTGTGATTATCAGTCATAATAATCTTTAGGTCGACATATTTTTTAGAGAATATTTTTTAGGAAATTACAAAATTTATGATATATCCCTATTATTGATATGATATTGGATCAGATACGCTACGCGCGCATAATAATATTAAAAGTAAAATTGAGAAAAAAAAAAGATGAACTGTAAAAGTTGCAAACTGTTTAAATAGAGTTAAAAATAATAGTTGAGATTCGATGGCTGTTGTAAAATATTCAGTGTTTGGACAAATAATTATTAAAAACTATTTATAACTAATATCGAAGTACGATAATATTATTATATCGCATATTACAGTAGCGTTTTTATCCCTTCTTGTGTTTGCGTATTTATGACGGTCATAAGTAGAGAGAGAGAGAGCGAGAGAGAAAGAGTTTCGATAAATAGGCCCAAAACTTGTGAGTCTCGCAATTAATGCGACAAATGAACGAAGTTGCGGAATCGAATCGAGCAAACGATGGGAGGGACAGGGGGCATTTGCCACACGTTTTTTGCGTGTAAATTGTCGTTATCGATGCATCTACTTATCGTAGAGATCTTGTCAAGTTTAGTCGTAATATCTGCATTAACCAGAAAAGGTACCGCATAGAAAACACACATAGCCGCTTTCATCACAGACACACATACATGCATACATACGTACATACATACACGATACAAGCATACATACACAGAGATATTCCCATGTTTTGTAATTAAATGTTTTGTTAGTATATTATACGAGAAATTAACAAAATAAAAACACAAGTGGAAATATGAGAGAAACGTGTATGTTGTACATTTTGCCATACACGCAACGTATTTCCTTCTCTTTTTCTGTAAGAATAACCGTCTCGGCAAACATATCGAGCCATCGATCTATTTCTTTAGTATCTTAAAAAAAACGCACATGTGGTACGCATAAATTAAAATTGCAATCCCGTACATAAATAAGAACCTGTGTATGTGCCGTGCGAAATGTCAATTCTTTTATAACACAGGTTTCTGAGAAATGTACGCAAATAGAGGAAAATGTAACCGCACACACGCGTTAGTCATTTAGCTCTTCAATTATCACGTAGAGGCTGTTTTTAGGATCCGAGACAAGCTTTTCCGCATTTTATAATGTTTATTCATTTTTTAAATATTTTTTAAAATTATTTCTCTGTTCGCATTAGATCTCTATTGCTGTAATCACTTGGTTTCTTGACGTTAAAATTAGTAGTATTGTTAAAGAAATAGAGTATAGTAGAATTTTGATTAAGCATTGAGACGTAGCGAAAAATCAGTGTCTAACAAATCTCTTGCATTAGATGAACGATGGAAAGATATAGAATGGTAGAAAGAAATTATTTAAAATTAGATCCCCTTAATGTGCGTACGTTTGTTTAAATTAGCTATAGAATTAATTTTAGAATAGTTTCGCGGCAAGAAAAACAAGTAAAAACGTGTGATTTGATTATTAGATGCGAGAATCACTCTCGAGGAACGTCTCTCTCGAGATGCTTATTCTCTCGATTATTCTTCGTGATTGTGACAATGCGACTCACGTCTTTTCGCACGCAGCTATGGAAAATCTCATGGCCTTGCGAGTCCGTGTATCTCGTTATTTAATTTGAAATATCGCGCAATTAGAGTCGCAAAGTTTGTCCGAGGGAGCGCGATGAGCAGCGGGTCGCATCAGCCGCGCGTATTATTTCAATCGACGAGCGGCCGCGATATTGCGTCGTGTGGGTGTCACACTTTTTCCGCGTGTGAAAATTCGTCTTATAGTTCTTTTCGTACATTATCCCGTATGGTCGAGTCATGCGCGAATACGCGCACTCGTAAACGATGAATCATGACGGACGCAACGCAGCGTGCGAATACAATGCGACACAATGCGTTTACGTGCGAACGCGCAGCAATATGTTTGGAAAAATTGTAAACTTATCCTACTACAGCATTGGTACGTACACACATGTTCCGCATTTGTTTAACGTTACGCAATTTATACTTTTTCTTACGTTACTACGCCGTCGACGCAACTAATCGTAACCGATTCAATGGAATCTCGTTTCAACGATTGATGGATTGTCGCGTGCGTTTACGTATACGTATAATTCAACTTTCTCACTCGCGCGAACTTGATTCTCTAGTGAGCGAAGAACGCCTATATAAAATAGATCAGGAATAGCCGGGCACGAGGAAAGAGTATAGAAATTATAGCGACTTGATATCTCTGATAAAAATTATTCTCGCGCTGTGGAGGAAACTAGATTTCGTTATCTCGCCGAGTATATCTTTCTTTATTTCTCATTTTCGAGCCAATGCTTTAATTCCGGAAAATATAACGATATTATTTTTATATGAATCATTATACGCTATCGTTTGTGTTTGATCGAGTTTTCAAAGCTGTATATACTTATATTGATAAATTTCTATTTTCGAACGATGAAATCTACAAACGCTCATCCACGAACCGGTCCATTTATAAATCGCTAGATTCATGAATTCGCAAATTCTCGCCTGCAGTCTTCCCGCACATTCCTCGTCTCCTCTTTCGCTCTCTCCCTCTCTCTCTCTCTCTCTCTCTCTCTCTCTCTGATTCTGGCAACCGGACAGCTGGAATCGGCCGAATTACGCGACGGCTAGAGCGCCGTCGACCGAGGAATACGCGCGCGGGTGTAGAGCGTAGCGCGACGTAACACGCGTAGTGCGAGCGAGCGAGCGAGCGTGCCAAAGGTATCCTCTCTCATTTTTCTCTCGTCGGGCGCGCAATCGCCCGTTCTTACGTCACGCTCGTTCTCTTCGCGCTCGTTCGAAAGCGCGCGGCGGCCGCGCACATTTGTTTCCGCGGAACCAGTGGAATAACCTCTCTCGGCAGAGTTCGTCCTCGCACGCGCGTGTACGTACATACACGAGCGCCCGGGCTCTCCTTCTCCACCTCGTCCCTCTCTCTCTCTCCTCCGTTGCGCACCGCTGCGCGTTTTCTCCTACGGATTTCAAGAAAGCCATACGGCTCCTACTACCTTTTGGCCGTCCTCGTCCCACCTTCGGAGCGAGCGCGCTCCGCTTGGCTCCGCTTGACACGACGAGAACTTCACGCGTGTTCTTCTCGATGGAGAGGCCGCGTGTACCCCTCCCTCTCTTCGACCTTCCTCTGGGCGGTTCTGTCCGCCTGCCTCTGGCCAGCCTCTCTTCTCGTTCACTCTCCTTCGTCTCCCACAATGTGCGTGTTCGTATACGTACGTATTCAGGAACGTGACTCTGTGCAGGCGCTCGTTGCCGAAAGAATTTCCTGCGCAGCGCATCCTCCGCTTCATCTCGATCTATTGAAAACTGACATTTATCGAAAAATGAATGCAACATTGCGTTATGTTAATGATTGAGATTAAAAAGGGCAAAATTAAGGCGTCTTTTTCGTTCATTTGCCGATACTTGGTATTTGGTATTTGTAAATTAAAGATTAGTTTTCGATTGCTTTTTTTCGTGTTAAAAATTATTAATGGGATTTCTCTCTTTTATTATTAAAGCAAAGGAGATATTTTTGTGCGCGAATGGCAAGAGGAGATTCGAATGTATATAACAAAACTGAAAACGCGCGCGCGGAGAGAGATTGTAATGGTAGTGTATAAAAGATAAAAATACGCAATATGTCACATGTACAATATAATACAATTATGGAAATCATCTGTCACGAGCTTACGTACGTTGATAATGAAAATATACAACTCGTAACGTTGAAATAGCGTCCATGCAGTGGACATAACCCATATACGTTACTGTTTCGCGAGCGACAAAGTGTTAGTCACCTCAAGGACGTTCGTTGTAATTGGGATAGGTCGGACGGAACCATCGACGTGCAACAAAGGAAGAACGCTGCGCGCGGCGTGGTAAAGTGGAAGAGCGGCGACCGCGACAAAGAAGAAAACAGCGAGTGCGAGGGAGAAAGAGAGAGAGAGAGAGAGAGACGATCGTGCACTTCAAGGTACGTATATCGTGGAAGAGCGCGAAAGGAGAAAAAGAGAGGGCATCGAGTGACCGACAGAGAGTACATACGGAAAAAAAAACCGCTCACGCACGCGCGAGAAAGAGAAGTAGTTGGACTTGGTTTCGACATAGAAAATAAACGCGCCCGCGCGCGCGCGCGCGCGAGAGAGAGAGAGAGAGAGAGAGAGAGAGAGAGAGAGAGAGAGAGAGAGAGAGAGACGCAGTACGCGGCAAACGTAGCGAGTGACAAGGACAACGAATGAAAGAATGGAGAGCGAGCCCGAGTATACAAGAGAAGAGAGACGGTAAACGAGAGATTGAGCTCGAACGGACGAGGTGGTGGGGGAAGCGAGCGCGGTCGAGAGTGGGGAGCGAACGGGGAGAGCTCGCGCCGGTGCTGTGAGTATCTGTAAATGGCGCCTAGCCGCGAGCGTCGACACGTCACGGATTCCTCTCTCTCTTTCTCTCTCTCTCTTGTTCTTCGGGGTAGTTTCGTGAGAGCGAGTTTCTTCTCGCGCATAATCCGACGGTAAAACGTATTTAGTTTCGTACAAACTGTGCGGGGTTATAATACGCCGCGCAATCGCGAGTGTGTGCGTGTGTGCGTGTGTATCATCCCGTCCGTCCCTGTCGCTCCTGTCCCCTTTCTCTCCTCCTTATCCCGCCTCCCCTTTATTCACTCCGATCGTCCGCGCCCCTCTCTCTTTCTTTCTCTCTCTCTCTCGCTCGCTCGCTCGCTCGCAACGAGACGTGTCCCGTGCGCGTTCGCTTGTGTTTCTCCGCGACGGAGCAATCGTGGCTCTTTTCCTGGTGTGTGCGCGTCAATGCTCAGTGGCGCCCTTTGTCGAATTCGCGTGCAAGCAACATGGAGGAAGGTGCGGTTGTGCTACGATAGTGGTTTCCAAGCGAGGAGAGTGCTACGCAACGACAGCAGCGCCGTCACGGTGCCCGGAACGACGAGTGTATCGGCTCCTATCGTCTGCTGCTACGCTTCTTCCTTCTCCTTGTCCACTATTTCCTCTACCTTCTCCTCCACCATCTCTTCTTCCTCCTACTCTTCTGTCTCTCTCTTCCTCGGCGGTTACGACAACGACGGCGGCGGCGGCGGCGAGGACGACGAAGACGAGGACGACGACGACGACGACGACGACGACGAAGACGAAGACGACGACGACGACGACGACGACGACGACGACGGCAGCAGCGGCGACGGCGACAACGACGACGACAAGTCGACGCGCCGGTCGCTCTCCTGTCTTTGTTTGAACCGGCAATTTCATCATCGCGAGACTTACAGGTAAAAAATGTATCCGAGATTTGAAAACTCCAGAAAAGCTCGCATCTCCTTCTTCCTTCTCCTTTTGTTACAAGATTCGACTCGGAGTAATGAAACAGAAATGTTTATGTTTCCGCAATGACGGCTTGTCATTGTAAGAGACGCGCGACTTTAACCTTCTATAAATTATTTTTATGAATGTTGAAGAATGGGATTCGAGCGATTCTTTGCTTTTCTCTCCCCGCGCGAGATTCTATTTTTATAAATATTCATCTATTTATCCAGAGTGAGTGTGTGTGAGGAAATTAATACGGGTATAACCTTGCACGATTATGTTTTTCTTCATTAATAAGGCTCTGCTTCCATTTTGAAAGCGATACGTTTTTAAAAGAGAAGGAGAAACGATTATGTGTGTGATTTGGATATATTTGTGTTTATATCCTGTGTTTGACTGACGTTTTCGAAAATAGGTCACTATGGCTCTTAGCCACATATAGCGATACACTCGAACTTAATAATGACAAACAAATACGCTACTGTTACTTTCAAGTCGCAGGATTTGTTGGAGGATTAAGATTGCAAAGAAACCTTGAATCAAAGAACTCTTAGAAAATGACTAGAATATTCCGCGAATGATAACGTTAAAATTGGAGAAATGGAGAAATTGATCGAATAGAACTGTCTCGTATCTTTTTACAAGAATGTGTGTCAATATACACACACACACATATATATATATATATGGAAAATTACGCGAATAACGTTCTCAAGAATTGAAATTGATTAACTTTCCTAAAATTCTCGCTTTTTATTTATAGAAATCATATTTACGTACACTTGATTTATATGTATATAAAAAATTAAATCTCGCTTTTGTATTTATTAACGCTTTTGTATATATTAATACTATTGTATTATGACATGCTACTAGCGAAATAGGATTAGGATAGAAGAGTTACTAGGTTTTTTTTTAAAGGGGGGGGGAGGATTTTTTAATTCTCGAGATTCGTAGCCCGTCGGTACGTTTCTCGCGCGAGTTGATCCCTCGGGAATCGCGCGCGCGACACGACGATACGTCCACAAATCGATACGCCACTTCGGCTAGTTACGCTGGCTCGTGGCTCTTTAACGTGTATCGATAAGAGGCCCCCGGAGGCGTATTATCGCGTAAATACGCGGCGCGATCGTTTGTTGTGCGCTACCGTTGTGGGGCATATTTGCATTTTTCGCGTATCAGAAGAGCTGGAGGAATTGAAAATATATCACGGCTTGGCCGTTGCATACCATCTCAGGTAGGAGCATCGAAACGAAGCGATTCCCTAATCTATTATCTAATTTATGTACTTTTATAACTGATCGCATTCGGACAGTCTACGTGCAACTCTCGCGTACACACGTTATCGCTCGATATTAAACAAAAGATGATAAAATATTTTTAAATGATCTCTCTTTTCTGTATTCTATATCGATTAATATATAGAATAACATGCATACATATTTATGCTCATTTTTATGGATTAAACCAATTTTGATGATAAGAAATGAAGTCAGGGTCGCCGCAGCCTGTCGTTGGCGAGAAACGCGTGTTTTTTGTCAGAAAGCGAAAAGAGACGATGATCCCCCCAGTCGAGTTGTCATAAAACGCATCATAAAACGCATCTTATCGGCCATTCGGTCGTCCGGACGGTCGATCGTGTTCGGTCGTTCATTTGTTCGCTCGATCGGCTGGGAGAGCAACTGCGAGAGGAGAGACGGCGAACATGTGCGCTACGCGTCGTGAATTACGGATAAGGTCGAGAGGGAAAGGGAAGCAGCGTCTTACGCCGATCGTGTTACATGTGGAGCGACTTGTAGACCGCCAAGACTCGGTCGATTCCCCCTTCGTATATACATGAGATATTAAGAATTGCGTGCGAGAATCGCTTTCGCGTAATACAATGGGAAAAGTTCACTCTTGCGAATCGCTTCGTTGCGCTCCGGAATTATACGCGTGGCCGATAACGACGGCATGTGCATGAAACAATTTTCAATAAAAAAAAAAACGTGACGTTACGAAGAACGTTGCAATATATGTGTCCGATGCAATTTTATTATATTATACACAATTAAAATTCGTCTCTATATTTAATTTCATTCTTGCTAAACAAGTTATTGATCGATAGATGGAACTGTCGCCATTAAATCGCAACCATATTATTTATTTTCCAATCATAAAAAGTATTTTTTTTTTTTAATTTGATGCTGAATTGTAGGTAGATTGAATTTGTATGTGTTGTAAAGATTTTAATAAATTATTTTAACTAATTATTTATTATCTCCGACAATTTCAATTTCCCAATGTTTAAAATCTTTGCAATATATATATACACATTTAAAAAATTACAACTTGATCGATTTATTAAAAGTATGACGAAAAAAATTGAAAACTACAAATAAAAATTATACACAGCAAGTACATGTAAATATAAAAACGTTACATGTATCTTCCCGTTCTCGTTAGCTTTTCATTCCGTTAGAATAAATAAATTACGCGATAAAGACACGTGGTAAAATCGAAGAAATCGTTGGAGACATGCTCAGCACTGACGGCAATAATTTTTTTTTTTTTTTTCGTGTTTTTTGACGAAGCGCATCTGCTTGATGTTGACATATCGAGAAAAGAAAAAGAAGAAAAGAAAAGAAAGGGAAAAGGGAAAAGGCGTTGGAAGTAAATAAATCATTGCTCGGTTGAAGGCATAGATGAAAATGCAATTAGGCTCTGCGTTACGCGTGGCTGATGCGAAACTGCATGCGTGCTTACAAACGTGTGTATATGTGTGTGTGTGCGAATGAAATTCGAAATGTAAACGTCGAGAGTGTACGGAATCTACTTGAAAATAGACGTCGGCCGGAGGTAGACGACCGTCGGAATCGTTTTAATCAACCGGCGACGTAAATATTCGCGGATCGTTATCCGTCTGCGGTCGCGTTTCGTGGTTCGCCCCGTATCGCTGCAAAATACACGTTGCCTAACGTTGACTAACATTAAGTCGCCTGCTAATTACGCGTAAACACGCGTAGATCAAGTTACCTCTTTGAGACTTTCGCTACTGGACTCTGTGCAAGACATCCGTGGGTGAAAGATATCGAGTTGTTTTTTTTTCTTTTTTTTTTTTTCTTCCAGTAACCGAGTAGAAATGTATTATGCGGTTTCGTCATGATCGTGCTATGCTACACATATAATTGCGTACACGTGTGTGCACACATATTACTGCATTTTATAAGTTCTTTTTTAAATAAAACATATTATCGCGATTACACACACACACACACACATGTATTTTCCTTATCAACCAAATTTGACGCACATTACTAGTGAAAAAAAAAAAGCTGATACGTTATCTTTAATATTTTACAAGTTTTATTTTTGTAATCGTATTACAAAGCAGAATATAACTATCATAATCATATTTTCATCTTTCATATATATAATAGAATAATAGAATTTATTAGATTAGAAGGAAAATCGATCATCCTCTTTAGGAAGAAAATTCGTAGTACTAGCGATCAAGCCGTCGCTGTCTACTGCGAATATCTATACAATGTGCAGCGTCGTGTGTGCGCGCGCGCGTGTGACCCCGTAGAAACCTGTTTCTCCGTGACAAGTTATTTGGATCGCGGGCGATCCTCTCGTCGCAGGTTTAATTTCTGCATCGAGCGTGCCGGCGCATGCGTCACGACACAACTCCTCTAGCTTCTCTGCTATTCTCACCGAATAATTTACGGCACGTGAGCTCCACGGGATCGAACGCGTTTGTGAGAGCCGGCCCCGGCATTGCGGATGAATCAGAGAGGGAGAGGGTGACGCGCGAAGTGCGTCAGGCACGACAGTTAAGCTCATACTCTTTACACATTTAACGCTAAACGTCATGAATTGTAATTGTCGTCTAGCTCTCGTATACGTTGTATACGTTCGGTAAACACAAGGTTTAGATACAGTTGCTTAGTGTGTATGAAAAAAAAAGGCTTCTTACTAGAACAAAATTTTATTTTAATGCTTAAAAATTATAAAAAAATAGTCTTTCTAATAAGATATTCTTATATTTAATATACTTTTTTTACCGAAGAATGCATCAAGTTTTTATCCTCATATATGAATAAATGAATATTTGATAAATGTTAAAAATGAGAGAGAAAGAGAGACAGAAAAAATCAATTTTGTAGGAATAATGTGATTTTGTTCAACACACGAGTGCCATGCACGTCGGTAGTATTACGCGAATCGTCCTTATGTAGAGCGTTTCGTAAATGCGAATCGCGTAAGCGCATGAGATCTTGTTGATTCATCGGCGAACAAAAGAACTTTCGCTGTGCACGGGTCACCAATGCAGCACGCACGAGCGACGAACTAGGTGGGCGCAATCTCTATGCGCGTTAAAATCAGTATAAATGCATCGAGAAGGGAGATGCGTATCTTTGGCATCTCGCTAAATCGAACTGAATTTACGCGAAACATTGCTTGTCAATTCTTCCGATATTGTCTCGAGTACATACAATGGTTTCTCCGAACGCATTATATCTATAGCTTCCAACTAAAACAAGCTTCAAACTTGATCTGCGTTTTGAAGATGAATGAATAAACGTTGTATACATAAATATCTGACATTTATATGTGATATGTAATAAAACAAAAAATTTTTATTGATATTAAATGGAGAATTTTTTTAATTTGAGAAAATTATCAAAATTTTGCAGAAAAAAAGGAAGATACATTGCATTTAATATATCATTGATGTATGATTTTTATATATTCTTTAAATGTTTTGTATTCAGACATTATTCGTAAAACTGATTACAGCACATGATGAGTCTTTCATAACAATAGTTGACAATTTTTTTTGGAAAGAATATCTTGAGTAAAAAAAAACGCATATGGACCTGGATACTATTCCAAGTAATTAAATCTTCCATTCGATATTGAAACAAAAAAATAAACCAAGTATATATAAATTGATGCGCGCAATTTTGTCAATTGCAGACTCATACTTATATTTCCTTTCGTTTTCTTCTATGTTTCTTCAAAAGTCATCTCACATGAAGCTTGTCAATTTCTTATGACATTAATAATAGTTTTAATATTTTAGTAACCATTTTTACACGCACATATGCATAAACATTATAGAATTTAGAAAATATTTATATAAATCTTGTTTTATTTAAAATGATTTCAACAAAGTCAGCTCTTTACTCTTATACATAATACGAGATACTTTGTACTCTCTTAAACTGAATAAGTGAAAATGTCACTGATTAAAGCAGTGACGCAAGATTTCACCAAAGATTAGTGAGCATTTCATTGATCTTTAGTAAAAACATTAACACTTTGCTCCTCTTATGTCGCACTGATTATGACTCAATAAGATTTCACTGAGAAATCAATAATAATCGTGCATATGCATTTGTAAGAGTTCTTATAAAGTGTTTCCTATTTATTTTGAATTTCAAATTCAGAATTGTTTACATATTACATTTCTTTACTTTTAAGATGTGATAAACCTAGAAAAAATGAACAAGACTCTTGGTCAAACTCACGTCATGTATCTTTTTTAACAAACTATATTGCTTAAAATTTATCTCAAATACAATATTATAAGACGCATTTTAAAATATCACTGATTGAAACAATCACTAACTAATTTTTTCAAGGAAGTTTCACCTTGCAGTGCTATACTTGTAACTAGCAATGATTATGCTATTCACTGCTTTTCAGTATTACAGGGTGTCTACTAAAATCTTGTAAAAAAATTCCCTGAGAATTCCCTGATCTTCCAGGTATTTTTGTTTAAAATTCCAGGTAAAATCAGAAAATTTTTAGATGCAGCTTTTTAAAATAAGTTTCTTTATTGTATGCGCTTCCTAATGTTTTCTATTTATACGATTACAAAGAAAGTTACCAAAAATGCAGTTTTTCTAGCATTTAATATTGATTTATTAATCGTAAAATTAATTGGGACAATAACAAAGTGCAATATATCAATATATCTAAATGCTAAAGATATATGGAAATATAAATATAAAACAAAAAGAATAATTTATTATAAACGTCTTAAGGAGTACTAATTTATTTAAATATTATTAAAAAATTGAACCATTTTCTATGAAACTTCCATAAGACCTTGATACTAAAATGACATCGTTAATAAAATTATCAGACACACTTTTTGAAAAAATTCCCTGAGTCTCAATAAAATTCCATGAGAATTCCCGGATTTTTCAAGGTAAAAAAAAAATCCCTGACAATCCCAGGTTTTTTCGGTTTTTCCAGGAAGTATACACCCTGTATTAATACAGGGTGTCTACTCCCTGGAAAAATCAGGAAAACCGGGGATTGTCAGGGATTTTTTTTTTACCTTGAAAAATCCGGGAATTCTCATGTAATTTTATTGAAACTCAGGGAATTTTTTCAAAAAGTGTGTCTGATAATTTTATTAAAGATGTCTTTTTAATATCAAGGTCTTATGGAAGTTTCATAGAAAATTGTTCAATCTTTTAATAATATTTAAATAAATTAGTACTCCTAAGACGTTTATAATAAATTATCTTTTGTTTTATATTTTTATTTTATATTTTTGCATATATCTTTAGCGTTTAGATATAGTGATATATTGCACTGTGTTAATGTTCAAATTAATTTTACGATTAATAAATCAATATTAAATGCTAGAAAAACTGCATTCTTGATAATCGTATGAATAGAAAAAATTAGAAAGCGCATACAATAAAGAAACTTATTTTAAAAGGCTGCATCTACAAATTTTCTTATTTTACCTGGAATTTTAAACGAAAATACCTAAAAGATCAGGGAATTCTCATGGAATTTTTTTTACAAGATTTGAGTAGACACCCTGTAATATGTAAAAAAAAAAGTATAAAAAAGCACTTTGGTGCCAGACACTACTGTGTCTCTTGATACCGATTCCATTTAAAAGAGTATAAAAACAATCACATTAAACATAATATTCTTCACGAAAGCCGATATGTTTCTCGCGTTTATATTTGACAATTGGCGTCGTTTCAGCGGAAGGAAAATTAAATGAGAATTGTCAAGCAATTGCGCGCTTGCCCACCTTGTTCGTTCTGTATTCGCGGATCGATTCGCGTGCCCACACCTTCGTTCAGAATAAAGCGGGTGGACTCTCTCTTTCTCTCTCTCTCTCTCTCTCCTTCTCTAAACCACGCGGTTGCCGGGGTCTTTCTTATTCGACGGCTCGTCCGAACCTGGTGAAATCTGTTGCTAACCGGGCGGGCGGCGACGCTTCACAAAGGCTACAAGGAAGCGCGTCGAGACGCCGCGCCGGCGACACGCAACTGCTCGTGGTTTGCTCGCGCGTATATTTATGCGCGTGCGCGCACAACGCGAGCGTAAAGCTACACGGACGTGCCGTACGGCACGTTATTGTGTGCGTTATTAGCACACGGCAGGTACATGTAATCGCAAGATTACAAGTGGGTATTCTTTTAATAGACGACGGAATAGGCTTAATAGACGCGCGCTAGACGTTGTCCACGGTCAATGCTTGGCACATGCCGTACATGCGGCATCGCGAACATTGAATGAAATATTTTCAAAGGCATATGTCGCGGCTCGAGAGCTGTACGTACGTACGTGCGACTATATCGTACATATATACGATGTACACGGATATAACTAGAGCAGAATTGTCATGGCAAAGCTATCTTGGAATGAGAAATCTTTAAACATGTAGTATAACAGAAGAACATGTACATATAAAAGAATACAGTATAAAACAAAATTTTTTTCTTTCCAATAAATTTGAACTCTACTTACAAATTTTCAATTTTTATATAATGTACTTATGTTCAACGAAATAATTTCTTTACATGTTTTTTTTTTTTCATTTTTATTTTAATTATGGTATCGAATAATATATAAATGAACAGAATAATCTCTCTTAGATATTTTTCCATTTTGATTGTTTGTAATTACGATATAATTATACAATCGGGACAAATAATCGATGAAATAAAATTTGCGAATTGGAACAAAGTTGTCATCTTGAAATAATCGTCTTTACAATTTTGTGTTAAAGTAGAGCTCTTTTATTACAGACAACTTTACATTATAAATATACAATTATACATTTTATAAGAAAATGAAATATTTGCTGTAACAAGATCTCCAAATGTATTCCTAACACTGTTTAAATTTTTGCAATTACAGCCAAGTTAGATATTAGCATAAAACTTTTAAATTTTCTCCTCACTTCTGATTTCAAGTGAAAATTTGTGCTAAACTTTTAAGCTTTGTATGCAAGAAGCTTTGCGATACTTCCATGTAAATATGTATTATCATGAATTAAATTTGCATGATGATATTCTTATCAATGGATGATTTGCACAGTAAGGAGATTGAAAATTCCGTAGTAGGTAGTCATAACTCTATAAATCGCTATGGACTATATGCCTATCTCGTTATGACTCACGTCATATTACTATTCGAAAAACTATGGAATGTTAACAGTATACGAGTATATTTAAATGACGTGTCCATAGTTGAGAACGTCTATATCAGCAAACGTAACGTATATTGTACAATTACATGCATCGGATTTTTTCGAGCACTTGAGAATTAAATATTCATATTTGTAAATCACCATGTTTTTAGAATCAAAATTCCTAAAGTTTCAAGTCAATTGTAGGTCATGAAACAAATTTTACCACGTTTAATGTATTGTTTCGAGTGAAATGTCACATGTTAAAAATGATACTTGAATATCTGCTGAAAGTTTGATCTTGTTTTCGTATTTTTATTTAGAGCAATTTGTGGATATAACCTTTCGAAATCAATAGAACGATGCAACGAGCTCTTTTTCGTTTTACAGTTATAATGCGATATTATGATACGTCCATCAAAATTAATTTCGCGAATTTCGGAAAAAAGATCAATAAAAACAACATATAACGGTGACAGTGACGATATCACATTTCTGTAATTCGCTCTATGACACCTAAATAAAATAAAATGTCTGAATTTATTATAATCATCAAATCAGAGATGTGAGTAATCATCTACCATTTATAAAGTTCGAGAAATAAATTATATCTAAAGCAAATTTTAGTTTAATCTAAACGCAGTATAGTTATACGTGTAATATAAAAGATTAACGAAATTTAATTATATATACAGTAGAATTTCCGATATTCGAATATTTTAATTTTCTTTAAAATTTTATTATAATTTTATTCGAACGCTCCATTATTCGAAAAGATCCTTCTTGCCAAATGTCTTTTTTTTTCTATTGAAACAAAAGTATTTTGCGCAATATTTACTGAGGATAAAAATGCGTTATCTCACTTCAAAGTTTATTCATTTATTGCTAGTCCGCGCTATAGCAAGTAGCAAAGATAATTTTTCCTCGGTATTATACACCAGGAACAGGTCACAAGACACTCTTCGATCCGCGATTCAATTGAGGTGTGTCGCCGTATATATCCCTCCCCCTTTCCAGGTAGATGATTAAACAAATTATATTACGCTGGTGTCGTCCATTCGTTCGAAAAGGCTCTTTTATTAAAATACGAGTCCAAGCGCGAACATAATTTTTATACGAGAAAAATAGAATATTACTATACTTACTGCTACTTAATTTACATACCAATATATTTAAGAGTAATATTCGCTACATCTTAATCGACAATTTGCTCACAAAAATATTGAACATATAATTATAATATTTTATAATATTAATATTAATATATATAATATTAATAATATATATAATATATATATAATATATTAATATACATATATAATTTTATAATATTAAAATTATGATATAAGTTTTAATGAAAGTATCGTTCGTTTTTTTTTTGCATTGATAAACAAGACATTGAGAAAAAGATTTAACGCGTTGTCGACACAGTGTAACATCATGTAAAATAAATCCATCTAAATTTAAAATGAATTAGTTCAATATTTTCCCAAAGTTTGTAATAACTATAATATCATGAAATACACGTTTTGTAAAGAACGCATTTAAAATTTCATATGAATATAACTAGAAGTATTTTCATGTTATCGTGAGTCATCAATTTCGACCTTTATCATTGCTTTTTGCGAGTAAGTCTTTGTTCGGTGATGTAGCGCGCTCATCTTTTTCAAAAGCATATATTTGACAATTTGAATCTGTATAAGAATGCTCATAATGTTTATTATTTGTAGCAATAATGTCCCTTTATTGAATATACAAATTGCAATTTTTCCTGCTATTATGGTTCTATTTTTGGAACGCACGCGTACACACACACACGCACATATATATGTACACAAAATCTTTCAGAAATCGTGTTATAACTTTTATTGTTATAACTGAATCCCTTTATGTTTATAAATATCTATACACAATAAGTAAAAGTGGAGAGATCTAAGAGATGAATTTCTAAACCGAAGAGAGGTTTAGAGTCTAACAATAAGAGATGAATTTCTAAAATTACTGAAATTTGGTTGAAACAAACTTTTCACAGACCTTCTGTGGTATACTTACACAAGTGCTTAAATCTGTTTCATTTTAATCATTGTATCTTTTTTTCATTAATCTTGAGAACTTTAACGTACAACTTTGGAAAATATTTTAGAAATATCTCGATATATAATATTTTAGAAATATTTTCCGATATTAGAAAATATGAAAAAATCAGTGGTGATCCTCCTACTTGAGTATATAAATTGTCCGAATTTATTCCGAGGGAAGGGAAGGTATAACTTTGCCATCTCGTATTTAAATTGCATTACTGTACTCGACGATTTGGTGCTCGCAAGTTGGAAATGTCTGAAACATCATCCGAGGTGAACGCATGAAAAAATGATGACGTGAACATGTTAACCAACTCGAATACAAGCATAATAATACGCGGGAGATACGTGGATGACGCAAGCAAGCGTACGGCGACTTTCGATTGATTCGGTTATAATAATAGCGAGAAGGGGTGATGTGGCGATGCTGCTGCCGAGCAGTCTGGCCTTCCTCTGATTACGGGGTGCGGAGGCAATATCGTAGGAAGACAACTCGCGACTCTCGTTCACCAATCCTCATCGTTGCACGGGGCATCCGTCAACGTCACGATTAGCTTTTTAAAAATACTTTTTGCTGGTATATTTTTAGCACGTCGCGTTTCTTTTTGACGAATGTCATACGCGAACCGGTGGCGATAAAAATCTTTGCGATCGAGATATGCGTTCTTGACGATAAAATTTTATTTTTTGTATTCTAAAAGAATCACGTTTCAAAGAGTAAATGCAAATAAATTGTATTATTACTGAGACAGCGTACATGTGATATGAGACGATGAAAAAAAATTCGCCGTTATTCATTTCGAGAGTTAAGGGATTCGACGACTATATCCGCACACGCGTGCAAGTATCGATGCGAACGATTCATCTTTGCGTTTCGTCTTGGCGATATCGAGATAAGCGCGAGCATAATCGCGCGCGATTGCTCTCGCGCGACGGTAAGATAACGGAATCCGCGTGAGGTCCGCCATAAACACCACTTGAAAAGACGGCGATCGTAAATACCGTCTGTTGTCAGATACTGTCAGTTATCTCCCTCTTATTGTTAGATTCGTTTTTTTTTCCGCATTTATGTCATCGAAGCGCGTGAACACTTGGCAGCAATTATATGACGGTTGTGCGTCATCATCATCATCTCTCTCTCTCTCTCTCTCTCTCTCTCTCTCTCTCTCTCTCTCTCTCTCTCTCTCTCTCTCTCTTGCGCGCGCGCGCACGCCTTTCGCAGCTTTTCATTCATCTCGGCGACAAACAATGCTCAACTATACGCGCTTTATCGATAGATTATTCGCGCGACCGGTTTCTTAACAACCCATCGATACGCGCGCTGGCGATTCCGGAATTTCCTTTTGGGTCTCGCAAAAATAATTGTGCGATTTAAGTAGCGATCGATACGCGTGCGCTCGCAATGTGCAATGAAAGAAGAAAAAACCGGGGAGGAAGGAGAGAAAAGAACTTACACGTTACACGGATACTCGTGTGTAATAGTCCTACGCGCGTACAAAATAAGCGAGAGGCGCGCGCAACATTATACAATTTATGATACTGTTAGCCTCTCGTTCGCGAGCACTCGCTCGCTTCGTAATCTACGATAAATCAATCGCGATTTGCCCGAATGGTGGACTTTAATACGAAATTCGATGGTTGTCTTTTCGTTGATCCGCATGAATAATTCGACAATTGATATTACACCGTACAATAGTTATGTAATAATAATGGTTATTTAATTAATGATAATTGAATATCTCGGAAGCCAAACTCATTAACTACACCTTTTGTAAATTTCTCAATTTTAATATTAGAGCACTAATCATGTGCTCTGGTAAAATTAAAATTATTTCTCGTGCCAAAATTAAGATATTTAGAAAAAGTAGAGTTGCTCAACTTCTTTTCCGAGATGCTCAATTGTTGTAATTTTAATTTATAACGCGAAATATAAATGA
Organism: Lasius platythorax; assembly: GCA_963971435.1. Lineage (NCBI taxonomy): Eukaryota > Metazoa > Arthropoda > Insecta > Hymenoptera > Formicidae > Lasius > Lasius platythorax. The sequence goes on from OZ020535.1 coordinate 201,913, forward strand.
CTGGTTTGCATTTGAACAGCTTTTGTTTCAAAAAGTTGGACAGAGCAATTAGATTTTTCAAAGCCGTTTAAAAAATCGTGACTTGAATATTTTTAAATTCTTCAGATTTTTACGACATTTGTAAATGCTCTTTAAATGTCTTTAAATGCTCTGTAAATGTCGTATAATATCAATGTAATACTATCATTACAAGTTCAATATTAACATTTGTCAAGGTAGCATGATGAATGCTATCTTTAAAAAAATTCGATATTATCATTAGTACAAGATAAAAAAAAATATTTATATGCATATAATTTTAATTTAAACTAAAATTAATTTTTGTGATTAATAATTTTTATACCTTTATAAAAAGTTTTACATAAATATAAATTGCATAAAAAGATGTATTTGTGCCATATGTATAATAATTTCCCGAACCAAAAAATTATTGTAAAGTTCAATTTATAAAATTTATCCTTATAAAATCATACGATATAATCATATAGAGAATCTCTCTCTTGCTCTTTCTCTCTCTCTTATGATATAATTATATATAATTGCACGCGCACAAGCGCGTACATACATGTATGTACAATATATATGTATATATGTGCATATATTTTTATACACATATAATTTGAAGCACTAAAATCTCTTTCTAAATTAAATATATATGCATTCATAAAATGCTGTGTAAAATTATTAATAGCGCAAAAATGAATTCAATTATGGATGGTTTACATAACGTCTTCTTTTTATGCAAAAGATTAGTGTTGTGCTTGTTTGAGTTTGGGGAAAATGTCTGTATAAGGGTCGTTGCGTACTATTTGCGGACAAATCTGCGTGTTCTCGGAGATCGCTCGTAAAAGCGATTTGCGTCTCGCGTTCATCTCTTATCCATCTTCTAGTCGTATAGCACAATGTGTTGAAGTCGAGGTTGAAGTACTTTGCGCGGTGATTGTAGAATGAACTTGTATCGTATCGACGGCGACGGGGCGATGGCGATGGCGGGCGCGCGCAACCGAGGAGGCATGTGTGCAAATTATATGCAGACCAGTTGCGAGGGGAGAATGAATGTCTAGCGGTGTGCACGTGACCTGAGACTAGCCAATAGGCCGCGGCCCATTCAACAGCATCTCACTGCTAGTGCTGTATCGAGTAGTGTAGCATATTGGTATTCGTTACTTTACTACTACTATTATTTTGTGCACACGTGTGTAATAAATCTTTTGTTCTCTCTTTCTTTTTAAAAAGTCATCATATTTGATCTCGGAGCATTTGTTTAAGATAGATAAATTTTAATCTTGTGTATACACAAGATTTTTATCTTGTCTAATTTATTTAGTTTCGTGAATTATTCTTCATTAGTCACAAGTTTTCGTGAGATTTATTGTATGACTATGTAAACTGACACGTTAAAAAATTGATCGCGCTTTCTTTCGTAAATAATTACGGAAGAACAAGTACATCTCGAGTAAACGAGTCTGACGCAACAGAGAATCACGGTTTTTATATCCATCTACTACTTGTATGTTTATACTTTGATATCATTTATAAATATCGATATATGTGATAATTGTCGGAGTGACCTAAAAAATTCCAAGAACTAAATTGACGATATTTCTGCGACATAATATTTGTTTTACGTCAGATACAATGACCAGTAGTTGCAGTATCGGCATATATACTGCAACTACTGATGTATGCGCTTACATACATACATACACACACATACACAAAACTTGTACCTCTTTTTTTCACTTCTTTTTTTCTATTTCTTATTCCGTTCACGCACGCGTATATACGGATCATCTCGCAGGGCAGTTTTATTTCAAATCAATTCAAATAAAAAAAGAGACCAAATTATTTTCTACAAAAATAAAATTGCAAGTGTATTTTGTGAACAATTTGTAATAAATTATAGCTTTTGGTATTTAACCGACTACTTAAGCGCAAAGTAAAAATATAAATTTAAAAAAAGGAATTTTAATGGTCTTTTGTCATAATTTTAATTGTCAAAATTATTCAACTATATGGTCCACTTTAATTATTACGTGTCTCATCGCACAATTTATTTCCACTACTGTATTTTAATTCTAATTAATGTTCTAATTCTGAAACTAAACTTTGTAACTTATTTTACTTTTTCCGGCTTTATTACGAAATTGATTGTTTATTCGCGAGTAACGATCGCCTCTACTTAGCTATGCAATAAGCTACTATGTGTACACATGCAACCATGTTGTACGTGATGCGCACGAATCGTCTTGAGCGTTTACGCATAACGTATGAGAGGCTGCTGTTACGTCAGATATCTATTTTGTCTAGCCTTCTCGATCTTAAAGCGTGTGATTCGCGATACTTGACAGAGAATGAAGACATAAATAGATTAATTTGCCTCTTCAACAAGTGCTTAGAACAAGATTCTTGATATTCTTAGAGTAAATAATAAAATATAAAGCTGTGTTTTTTCTTATTTTTTAACAAATTTCGAGAATGAAAACTTGTCTTGGAATACAATAAAAATAAGAAGAAATAGATACGACACTCTTGACAAAAGCAAAATTCAGTTTCTGTTTCTTGCAAAGATATGTCAAAAAGTTTGGAGGGAGCAGAAAATGTTTTCTGCTTATTGTTTAAAATTTTTGAAATCGAAAAAATAGATACTTGTGTCATTTAATTAAAAAATTAAAATTTGTCTAAAACAAAGAGAGAAATGAATAAAAAAGGATTGAAAGAATTTAAAATAATTTAAACTATAAAAGTGAAAAATATAGCAAGCAAGATACGACATTAAAAAAAAATGAGGTGAAATATCAAATGCGTTGATCTCTGTTGAATATAACGACAATAATAATAAATACGAACGAAATTGAATTTGATTTATTATTCTTTTGAATAGAACTTGAATAAAACTCGAGATTCTGAAATAGCATATGACTTGGTCTACTTGGATGATTCATGTTCGTCGCGATCCAACTAGCAGTTAGTTGTCGATGCGAGGCTATCAGCTGTGTGTAATCAGCTCGCAGAGAGAGAGAGAGAGAAAGAGGGGGGGGGGGAGACAGAGGGAAAAGATACGAGATTCATAATCGTCTTGCTAAAAATATATGTATAACGTAACACAAAGTCTGCAAGAAGCTATGTTTTCTTTCTATCTGCTATCATCTATTACAAAGCAATTATTTATGCAACAATATGAATAAGTCAAACAGTAGCAAATTACGTTATGTCTTTTCGAAAAGATTTCATTTCTATATATATTCTGATATCTATACTTAATTGAGAGACTTTATGTACATATTCAAATCGAACAAATATTTTCAAATTTATTTTGGAGAAGAAAAAAAAATGCTATGTGATCATTTCTCAATTAGTAGTACTAGTAAGACTGGTTTGCTTACAAAGAGTATATAAGAATTTATCATCTATTTACATATACATATATATATCTGGATGGCGAAACACATTTTATCAAAACCTCACTCTTTATCTATCATAATTCAAAAACTGCTCACGTCTCGATATTTTCATCACGGAAACACCATTTCCGTTTCAAACGAGGAATATCGTTGTGTGCATCAACTGCGCTAATTACCAAATATTGTATTTGTAATTTTTCATTAATATCAATATTAATCAAGAGCTTTTGTGTGTAATAGTCTACTCTTAATCATTTTTTGATTAATGATTTGAAAAAATTAATCTAGATTTAATGTTTTCGACTTTCAGATTAATATCTTAAAGCTTTTAAGAGAATTTACAAGTAGAGTTCTTAAGAAGGTGGATTAGAGTATGTAACTGCGTATATATTTATTTCTCGAGTTACGTTATTAAACAAAAATAATTAAACTTTTTTTATTCGAGCAAGATAATCTATATTTTGATTTTCCGCTTCAACTTCAAAATTGATTTCCCTAAATTCTTAAAAAAGTAAGCTAGAGCACCGTTGCGGGAAAAAAAAACTCCTATCTAATACTGTGTGAAAAAATTACAAATACGCTTTTTTTTTTAAACATTAATTTTGATCTTTCCAACCGTAATATTAATTTTCTCACAAATTTTTTCGAAAATGCGTGGCTGTTGCACTGATGAATTCGTCGATTATTCATCCACGACGAAAAAAAAAAAAAAGAATTATGACGGGGGGCGGCGACGCGTCCGGCTACGCTCCTGGGGCTTAGAAGTCCGTGACGTCGAACGGACGGACGGCTGGTCGCCGTGTATATACGTAGGTGCGCTGCTCCGGGTTAGAGGCTCTCTCTCGGACGCTCTCATATACGTACGGTAGTATCGATGGTCGCGCGTGTCGAACGAGCCGTCGCGCCGCCACTACTCGCGTAAGCAGCGTGCGGAATAACCGGGCGTGCGCAAGTGCATCCGTCCGTGTGAGTGCGCCTCGCCGGAGCTGTGCGCGCGGGCGCGCGAGATGCAACTGTCAACCAGCGGGAGCAAGCGCGGCCCTCTGGTTGCGCATCTGTGCGCGGATATGTGTGTGTTTACGTAAATGTAAGCGTGACAGCTTCGATTGTCAGTAAATGCGCGCGCGTCGTTTCGGTGTCGTCCGAGTGATTCGGGGAAGTGTATCACACGTACGCGTTTATCGAGATGTACACGAGCAAAGAACCGATATCGTAGAGAAGAAAGTAGCGGTTGGAAGTGGCGAAGGTGAAGGAAGAAGAGGGATAGGAGGGGAGGAGGAAAAAATGAAGGAGACACAGCGGTAGTATATTAGTGGTAATAGTAGTAGTGGTGCAAGATATGTGACGTATGTTCCTTTGTATATTTATATGTATATACGCGTGTGCATGGACGCGCGCGCGCGCGCGCGCATATTGGCTGCTCGGTTATACTCGGTTCATCGCGAGCGGTTCAGTTGAGCAATCGAATCCGGAGTCGGTACACGCGCGCGGGCGAGAGAGTGGGGAAAGATTCATCGATAAAGATGTAGAGGAAGGGGATCCGGGAGAGGGAGACATTACGAAAGGATCATCGCGCGAAGCACATTGACGCGGCGCCGACGAATGTCGATAATTCGGTGCCGTCGGCTTAAATCCTCCTCGACGACGACGATGTTGCCGTGGTCATCGTTGTCCGTCGTCATTGTTATTGTCACGGCCGCGCTATGTTCTCCCGGTCGGTAAAGATTATCGCGTAGCGACCGTACTTGGTGACAAGACGCATGTATTGGTGCACGCGACGTGCACCAAGAGAAACGATGAGACGCGGACACTGGAACGGAGAGGGTAGGTAACGTGCATCGTGCACGGACAATTCTCGGTAATTCGCGTCTCCTGTTGATTCCTTCGTATACGGTGCATTTACGTAGTACGCGTATCGCGAGTGTGAGAGTGAAACCAAGTGTAAACCTCTCTGGGCAACGCGCGCGCGCGTATTTGTACGCGATATTCACGAGAATGCAAGAGCGAACTCGGATGGGCTACTGCGTCGGTGTTACGCGCGCGCGCGCGCGCGCGGGTGCATTTGTCGAGCGTACGTGCGTGCACGTGCGTGCGCACCGCCTCCTCTCTCGGTCGCTCGGCCTTGCGTTGTGCGCCACGCGGGTGTATTGGTGACTCTCTCTCTCTCTCTCTCTTTCTCTCTCTCCCGGCGATGCCCACACTGGGTAGAACCTTAGGAAGCGAGCGCGTGTGGAGCAGTTGGTCGCATGTTACGGAGCATCCCTACCTGTCCTAGGAGCCGTACTATATCTCTCTTGTCTCTCGTCTATTTATACGACGACCATACACGACTCTCTTCCCTTCCACCGCTTGCGTTTTTCTTTCTCCATCCTTCCTCTCCGATTCCTCTTTCTCCTCCTCCTTCTCCTTCTCTCTTTGGCATGCATTAATTCCTCTCCCCACTCCTTCGTCCCTCTGGTATATCGGTTCCTTTCCTTCCCCCCCCCCCCCCCGCCCCTTCTGCTACTTACCTCCCACCTCGGTCCGACACACGCACGCACACTTTTGCTTTCTCCTACATCTTCTCCTCCTCTTTCCCGCTTCCGCGCCTTTCCCCTCTTCACGAGAGCACATCTTTCTCTTTCTCCTTTGCCCCCGTAACGAGTTACATCCACAAGTTGGTCGAGCCGCGTCGTGTCTCGGCGATTCTATTTCTCTCTCTCTCTCTCTCTCTCTTTTTTTCTTTCTTTTACTTTTTGTCTCACGGGGCTCTCTTCACCGTCGTACTCTTACGTACACGCGGAATGCGCCGCCAGGAATTCTCTCTTACAATGGATTTATTGTGTTGGTGAGAAGAGCGTGGCTCTCGAGTGTGTGCGCGTCCGCGCGCGCGCGCGCGTTTTCCCGGCAGTCTCGCGAGAGAAAGAGAAAGAGAGAGAGTGAGCGAGAGCGAACGGATGGACGAACGAACGAATGAGTGAGCGAGCGACTTGGAAGGAACGTGTGCGCGCGGGACTTGACTCCGAGAGCGCCCAGCGACCAGCGACCGCCGCCGCCGCCGCCGCCGCCGCCGTCGACGAGTCGAGTCGAGTCAAGATGGAGCTGCTAGACGCGTCGAGACCGCACGGATCCGACACTACGTTTCTCCTCGCCAGCGCTCGCGCCGCGTAAAAAGTCGCCGCTCCGCCAGAATATTTCCGACCGTCGACGCGCAGGGACATTTACGCGCTGTAATTTCGTACGGTAACATTTACCTCTTGACGATTCTCGTTTCTCGCTATCTTTACGCCGAATCCCGCAGTTCCACGCTCAAAGTGCCATTGTGTGTTTCGTTCGTTTCTCTGTGGGACGATCGTGATATCGTTAAAAGTGTTTTCTCTCTCTTTCTCTCTCTCTCTCTCTTTCTCTATCTATCTCTATCTATCTATTTCCCTCTCCTCTCTTTGTTGCCATCTATTTATTTATCTTGCGAGTGTCGCGCGTGGTTTGTGATATCGTATTCGCGTACTTTGTTACCAGACTTGTTTGTAATTTTTGTCAAAATTGCATAATTCGTCAATTTCATGTTGATTTCATCGATGCAGAGGTCGATGTATTCGTATCGCGATAGTATCATAAATAATCGCGCTTGTATGTAACGTGCAGTGTTTCTCTCTCTATTTCTCTCTCTCTCTCTCTCTCTCTCTCTCTCTCTCTCTCTCTTCCCCTCTCTCTCTCTCTCTCTCTCTCTCTCTCTCTCTCTCTCTCTCTCTCTCTCTCTCTCCTCTCTCTCTCTCTCTCTCTCTCTCTCTCTCTCTCTCTCTCTCTCTCTCTCTCTCTCTCTCTCTCTCTCTCTCTCTCTCTCTCTCTCTTCCTTTCTTCTTCGTAACGAGATTACGCCGGTTCTCCACAGTGCATCTTCGCAGACTAGTACATGGCAGTGTGATGGTTCACTCGAGTGTGTCTGCGATTACGCTCTCTTTCTTGCTCTCACGTGTGGGTATATATGTGTATGTGTGTGTATACGTGCACAGTAATGCCTTTGCGCGGTGCGATTGATCACGCTGCGGCGAAACCGTCGTCATCGTCTAAATGGAAAGTGCACTCGTGGTGTACGGGATGCAATTGAGCGATGAAATGGTGCTGCTCTTCTCCACGCTGCACGCCACGCCAGCTGTGGGCGGATTTACCGATCTGGAATTGTCAGCTTGCTCTGTAATTTTCGTCGTTGTCCCAGACGATGAGTAAGTCTCTTTGACACTTTCCTGCCGAAGCTTCAATTGTATATGTCTATTCATCTCGATGAGAATTATATGAACTTTACATATTAAATGTACAATGCAATGATAAAAACTGCATCGATAATGCATAATTTTATATATATATATATTACAGAGTAAATCCTTTGACAGTCTGACATATGTATTTACTTCTCTATTACATTCTGTAATGCTACAAAATATTAATGCTATTATATTAATATTAATATGATATTACAAATATTAATATAATACATTACTGTACCTGGCTTAATTCAAGTTACAATCATACAGTTTAACCAATTTTTTTTATCTCTTTCGAATATCATTTTCCTAAAGATACAATCGCAGGATAATGCGTATAAAGATTAATTGATGCTCGAGAAACGGATGATTAATCGTCTTCATTCACTATTCTTCCAATGGGTGATTTCGATCGAATGGAAATTGGGAAAAACGTTTTTGCAAAAATATCATTCATTACATTATACATACATATATGCGCGTTCTCGTTCAAGCCGTGCCACTTTGAATCCGCGACGGATATATTTTCGTCCGACGAAAAGTTCAAAGTTGAATCACTCGCGATCGACGATAAGATTATATGACACCGCGCGTGTGTGCATATCTGTAGCTCATCTCTTCTTCCGTAACCCCATTCTTCTTTTGCTCTTCTTCATCATCATCATCATCATCATCATCATCATCATCATCATCATCATCATCATCATCATCATCATCTCTCTGACATCGCCGACTAGCGCGAGATCCAAATATATATTGATTCGTTAGATTCGTTAATCTATTTCAATGATTGTCAAATATAGTTTTAACTTCTTGAATCGGAGGCTTATTTATTACATAATTATAATAAAAAGTCTAAAAAGAGAGAGAGAATATATTAAAATTGGCGATGAAATTGAAATTTTGTGGATGAACAAAAGTATTTAAGGTAAATAGGCCAAAATGAACAAGCCAGGATTGATAAGTTGTGGAACAAAGAAATGTAATGTGAATATATAAACTTATACTAGATGCGTTTAACGTGTTAAAGGAGAAAGCAAAGTTGAAAGGATTCCGATTATTAATTATGCTCCGAATCCATTTATTCTACAATAGCTCTGTCATATATATTATAGTGAGAGAATATATAATTTTAAATTGTGTCATATATTAGTAGGTGTATATTTTTATTGGGACAAAATATATATGTACATGTACATAATTGTGAAGCAATAGTAAGAATTTGACATCGTCTATCTATAAACTTACATCGCGAAAAAGAGGAGAATTACAAAGATTCTATCGCGAAATGAAGAAGAGAGCGCGCATTTCTCGTGTAGACGTTTATCAATCCGTTACGTGTTTATCGATATGGATTTATGATCAAATTTGTCATATCTGCTCCGATTTTTAAACAGTAAGCTGGTGTTGTGTAATTCAACTGATTCGATCGCAATCTACGATCTAGAGCTGTGACATCGCGAGAGTGTTAATAATATCGAAATACTTACATATCGTGCGTGAGAAGCGTGCCGCTTTTTGATAAACGTGGTCTTATAGTACAGAATCTTTTATATTATTTAATTTTTTATAGCAATCATAATATAATTATACACAATCTCTTATGTTTTAATTTCGAACTTAACGACAAGTTGTTCATTAAATTCAATTTTTATTAGCGAGAAATCTATAAAATTGACATATCTTGTATTTCCAATATAAATTCTGCATGAAAATGACGCATGCATAAGAGACTAATTTATCATCTATCTACTTGCGAAGTTAATAAGGTCAATTAACATTTACTGAAAGCTGAAATACTAAAAGGTTAAAAATGAGTAATTGTATAAAATTATTTCGACAATTATACTCTGCTTCGGATAATTACGCATCTTAATTAGTAAAATAAAATTCACGCTTTGTGATTTATAAGGCAAAAAAAATGTAGCGCAATTTTTTTTTATATCTTTTATCTTTTCAAATGTGTTGGATTATGCCGCGCGATTCGTTTCGATAAAACGAGCAAGCAAGCGCAAAGTGGAACAACGGGCAGAGCTCGATGATTCGGTAATTTGCCGAAAAAAATGAGCATGATCTTTGTTGTATGCGCACTGTTCGCGATACCTACAACATGTTTCAAATTGATGCCGAAAATGATTTTAGACAGGCGCGGATTCGCGCGACGAACGCTTTTACGTTTATTGCGTTATCGTGCGCCGACATGTCAAAAATATACATATATCTCTCTGTCTCTTCTTCGTACACAGACGTTCTTTGATACATTGTTTATGTTGGACTATAACAATCTCCGTGGTCCATTTTCTTCTCGCGGTCTATGCGCGTTTCTATGCGCGCGGAACGGACTATATTTTACAAAAATTTACATGTGTGATAATCGTTATCGTATGTACTGCGCGCCCGTTATCAGCGACTGATAAATGTATAACGAGCCCGTTCTTTCTTCCGGAGAGGATTTGTAGATCCTCTGAATATCTGCGATTGATTATTCGATTAACTCTGAAATTATCAACGTGCTTGTACAAGCGAGATTAATCGGAAAGATGTAATATTTGTCCGCAAGATTTGCGGCTGGAATAGCGTTTGTTGATGTATTATTACGTTAGTACGTTCGCTTTATGTTGGTTAATGCTCATAATCAGTTTTTATTTCGTCAGTCTTTGTTTCAAACAGACGCGATTTAATCTTCTTCGAAATATATAATTATTCTTGAATCTTTTTATTAATATGATCGTCACACAGCTCGTTGTTACTAAAATTATAAAATTTAACGTACGTTGTCTATACATGAATAATATCAGTAAGATAATGAAATATCTCAAAACGTTACGTATATATTTATATTATATAATCGTATACGATGTTCAGTAACATCGTGAAAAAAAACGATTAAATATCATATGCGTTTCGGCAAATGTAACAAAACGGACCCTGCTGCATTTTTTATCATACTTATTCAGCATAAAATTTGCGCTTCGCAATTAATTAATCGTCGAATTCAAAACCAGAGGAATCGCGGCTCATTTTCAAATTTATTCCAAACTTTTTATCTATAATCTCCTTATGCACATTTATGTCTTTTAATAAAGAAATACGTATAACGTGTCACGATAAGTCGTCGTTTTCACTTTTTACATTGGTGTTCTTTTTTTTTCTTTAACAGAATTCTCAATATTTGCTCGACCACATTTTTTCATATTTCTCAAAGATTAAGATTTCTAAAATTTGTTAAAACCTTAAAGTAAAAGCACACACATAGACAAATGTAACTGATAATTTCACAATAAGAGAGATAAAGGAGATTGTAAATTCTATAAACAAATACTTATGAATGTATGTCTATTTCCTCTCAACTGCGGAGAAAGTGCACGAATGTGTGTTTAAAGTGAGTGAGTCTAAAGACAACCTTTTTGTGTTGAACATTCCTAAAATAGAGAAATTTCTCTCTCTTTTTATTTATTTATTTATTTATTTATTTTTTATTACGGAAGAATGACCTCGCGTGCGACATATTATGCCTTTTTTTATTCCTTAGGCTTGTGCAACTTTCATGTGATTCAACTTTGCGACTTTCGATGATATTGTAACAAATATTGACATTGCGTATACGCGACTCCCTCCTTTTCCTCCTTTATTTCTTCCTTCTTTTCTTACATTCTTCCTTCTTGCGATCGGCATGCACGTGCATGCATCCAGGTGCATACAACACTCATTGGTCGCAATGCTGCGTCTGTTGCACAGTTATGTACGTACGTGTTGCAACACACGTGGGTTCAGCGTGTCACGCATAAATCCGCGTCATCGGTAACGAAAACGTGTATAGCCTCATCCCTCTCCTCCCTTGACTAATTCACAGATCGAATGAAACAAAGTTTAACAAATCACAAATTAATTGCTTGTTCTAATTTAATGCGATAATGCTCTATAAAGTGTAATACTAATAGACGTTTTGACGTAGCAATATAATAATAAAAAAACTAATAAATCTGTTGCTATATTATGAAACACTTGTAGATAGTTCGAAATATATTTTTGGAAAGACGATGGAAAGAGCACAGCTGGTATATATTGTTGCAATCGGCTCGTTTAATTTAATTTAACTTTATATTAATTGATTAGCGATTCTTTATTTTGTAATAAGAAAGAATTAAACAATCGGCATTAACACAAACCAACATCGCGATATGGAAACATTTTGTTGTTATTTAAAATTATTGGTTTAATATTATTTTATATATGTATATACTAGTATATTTATGGCACTCTTTTGATGTCGTAAATATTTGTTGTGTATTCGTAGACAATGGGGTGAAACTTTTTTTTTTACAAATTTGAGTTGCGTCTCGAAGCAATGCGTTACTCTTGGGTGCATCCACGGTTGTTGCGCTAACGTGTGAACTTTATTTCTTCATAGAGCATTATTTTCCCGGGCGTTAAACCACGTGCATCCAATGTGTTTCGCTATTTTGAAATCCGTTACACGCGATCTTTCGCCCGTGTGTTTGCAGTGCTCTCCTATGTAATGTGATAAACTGCGCTTTATTATCTCGCGATAATTAGGATAACGCGGTTCTTGGGAACGGTCTTGCGACCAAAGATTTTTCCTTTTTTTTAAATTAGCATTTTTAACAAAATCTTTGCCTATTGAAATAATTGCAAATATAGACAAATATTTTCTTACATAAAGATATATTTATCTGAGAAAATTATATTTTTATGCGATTTTTTTTTCAGAAATACAGGGAAATACTCAACATTAAAATTATTTCTAAGATTTAATTTGCGCCATATCATAATTTAATATTATACGGTTTTTATGAAGAGCAAAGATCGTTCAGATATATTTTCCTTCAACAAGTAAATCGACGTACGTTTCATCAGACACCCGGTATGTTACGCGAGAAATACACATCAGCCGTGTAACACGCAACACACAACTCGACACGCTCGGGCGACGTTTCGTGCGCGCGCTCTCTCTTTCTCTCTCTCACACTCTCACTTAGTTACAAAATATGACGTCATGACGGTGTATGTGAGCGTGTGCTACTGCTGGGCGTCGGTCAATCTGTTTATGGAAGAGACTTGCGTGCAACTCTCGATTGCGATTTGTGTGCTGTGAAGCGGCCCTTAACAGCCTCCGCGTTTACGTTACGTCTAACCGTGTGTGTGTGTGTGCGCGCGCGCGCGCGCGTTGTGTTGTGTGTGTGTGTGTGTGTGTGTGTGTGTGTGCGCACGCGCATATACTCATCACAGTAAGACGAACCGAGTGAATAATTTGCGGCCACCTCGCATGTAGCCGCGGCTCGAATGCACTCTCCCCTTCCGAGTAATGACTATTGTCGAGAGATGATCGTTTTCATTTTTTTAACCACTCGATATTGCCGAAAGATCGATGATGAATGGTTGCTCATATGATTTGTAATTACAAGTATCGAATTCATCATTGAATCGTGATTGAATTTTGTTACATGATATTTAAATTAGTCTTTTGTCTCATCTTGTATGTATTATATATTATAGAATACATAGGACGAGTGATGGCGATATGAGTCATTTTTGTTACACGAGTAACAAACGGTTCTTAAAAAATTTCTATAATTTACGGGAAAATAATCTTTCTCGTATCACGTTTGTGCGCGTGAAATTATATTTTTTATATTCTATTTTAAAGCAATTTTTAGCCATGTAGACTGGCTCATTTAAAAAGACAATATAACAATTGATTACCGAGTTTTAAAATAAAAATTTACGCTAAAATAATGATACATATACACAATTATAGAGTAATTTTTGTGAAATGTATAATTTTTAATAATAATTGAATATTTATTATATTCCGACACGCAGAGATGATGCGATGTCGCGTAGAGTAAGGCGAGTGCATACGTAAGAGAATACAACATGCGATATCGTGCGTGTACGTGACGATAGAACGTTAAAGGGCAATGTCACGCCGTAATGAACCTGGAAATTCATCGATGCCTCGCTTAAATCGCTATAAATGTCACTTAATGCGCTTGTGATACATCACTTTCCCTGTCGTGACACCCTATACTAAAGTATCCTTATCCTGCGCGGAGAAAGCATATAAGATATAGAGAGAAAAGTGTTTGCAACTATAATTGCATAATAAAATAATTATGTTTGAGATTCTCATTTATATAGTTTATTTTTCTATATAATGTTAGTATATAATAATCACTTTATATGGGCCAATATCATCTAAAAATTATCTAAAAATTATAGGTACTATAAATTATGATAATTTTAAATATTAATATAGTAAAATATTAAGTAATGAATGATAAGTAAAATAAATATTTTTATGCAATCGACGCTGTTGCAATTATGATATGTAAATGTAACTATACTCTTAACATCCGCTTTACTTACTTACATGGCAGTAATAATTAAAAGTTAATTACGTATTTAAAAAGAGATAAAATGGTAGGAGAAACTTTATTCCTTGAGAAATTTAAAATCAATTTTCTTCCTACGTGCAAACATTTAACTTCCGGTGTCTTCATATTTGGATCGATCTACCTCCAATAAATAGACTTTATACAATTTGTCGTTTATTTAATGCATTTTATATTTTTAAAAATGGGAGGACTGATTTTTTTACGTTTTTTTCAAAATTTACAATTTGTAAATTTTTATTTAGGCGAAAAATCAACTTTATATTTATTAATAAAATGTCTTCTTACTCACTTTCTTTCTCACTTGCAAATTTCACAATTTATTTCGGGAATTAAATAATTTTTTTATTTGAATATCTTGCTAATTCAACTTTAGACAAAATTTTCGTTAAAAAAAATATAACTGTATATTTCGAACATCAACTATTTGGATGTTAGGATTGTGTCATCTTTTATGTTTCTTTTAACTAAAAGTTTGCAGATAAAGTCGAGAGAAATCTTATACCAATAATTATATGCAAAGCGGCGTTCACGTGAATGATGTCTGCCATTTTTTTAACGAGTCGTACATTCCAGCGATATCATTATCTATGGTATACGCCGGAAGTCGCACCGTATTTATGTAGGCGCGACTTGTTCACGCATGGCGCAACGTCGTGGATTATACAAAAACGTTTACTGGCTTTCGTGAGGAACATATACTTTCGATGCGTAGCGAAACGATTAAACATACGTTTCGCTTCGTACAAAGTTACGATTTAATTCACGAAATTTTACGTACACTCGACATTTTGTATCGCGCGTTTATCGCTAAGTGTATCATTTAACTCGATATCGTTTTCGTGCACTTGAAATAAATGGATGAATATATAGATAAAGTTATTTTTATGAATCAATATTTTTTAAAAAATATACACGTTAAAGCCGTAAGAAATGTAGTCGATCAATTTACATTTACATATAATAATTGCGCTTTCGTCATATAAGGCTCCGTGTAAAATCGCGTTTGATGCATTGAGAATGCATCTGCTAGAGAAAGATTACAACATTGTAAATGAAGCGTGGAGAAAAAGGTATTTTAAACGAGCGTATTTTTGCCACAAGATGACACACATTTGTAAGTGCGAAATTTAATAAAACTTCCATTACGGACGGCATGATTTCCTCATGATAGGTGCAGGATGTATCGAAACGGCAATAGCTGTGACCCCTAACTAACAATAAGAGGCACAATCGTGTTATGATCGCAAAACTCGCCCTTTTACCTGCCGCGGGTAGTAGTATTAATGCTGCCACCAACGCTGACAAGTACCTGATTTATAAGTATCTGCCGAAGAACGCACTTTCTGAACTTCTTTTCAGTCGCGCTCACAGTCCGTTATTACGGGATGTCTCTTGACCGACAGATTTTTTACACATTGTACTGAACGTCCGTTCTATTTTAAGGGCATGAAAGACATTTCCTGAACGCTCAGGTATATCGGTTGGAAGAAAAAAAGGAAAGGCTTCTTAGAACTCCATTTGAAATGAACAACAGAATTGTAGTGTGCAAGGGATACATGGGATTTATTGGCCATTCTCTTCTTACTACGTCGCATAAACTAGCTCTGTTTTGCGTTCTTTTGTTCTTTTCGTCTCGAATCTTCAAGAGCAAACCCGACAGAATGAAAGAAATAATGTATATTTTTATTGAATAGTATCTGTATGATGACGATAGTAAATCAGTCGACTTAGTAAATCAGTCGGAACTCTTATTTACGGTTGAATGTAATTGATGTACTCGACGATTGATAAACGCAGTGATGATGCCGACTCGTGGCTGGTAAAATAAGGTCTCTCCATTTTTTCCCCTGTCAATTTTCATCGGAACGAAAACAGTTGACGCACTTTTTTAAATTTGTATCCTTATTATGGATATTATGGTGGTGTATTGTATGGTGTTATGAAACCTTGCATATACAGTATGAAATCTCAATGTATCTTTCCCGAATTTTGTGCGTGTGTGTATATGTGTGCACGCGCTGTTATTTGAAATAAAAAAAAACCTATTAGGGAAAATTATTTAAGACTAGCAGAAAAGTTCTCAAGTAGTTTATTATGAATGCTGAATGGTCAATCGTATCGCTTTCATTAGCTTTGATAATTTTGAAATTTTTGTAGATGAGAATATACGTAATACTTATTATACATTGCGATTATTATTTTATTATCTTTCTTTATTATATGTATTTAACATATGTAAAGCTTAGATTAAATTAGCTATATTCCGAAATAATATAAATTATTAGAGAATTATGAAAAATATTTTTTACATTGATAATATCTACATGAAATATGATGCATATATTAACTACTACTTATGAGATATAAAATATTGAATTATTCATATGTGGCAATTACAAGCAAAATTACGTTATAAAATATAAAAATCTTGATAAATGTGTATCATGGAATATAAAATTTGATAAATCTTGATTATTAATATATCGTAAAATATAAGTAAAATTAATAATAATCGCATTATAAGGTAAAATATAAAGATTAAGGGCGAGATGAAATGAAAAGTCTATCTCTAATGGACACTGTGACAATCGGTTTCTCATCCTTATTCTTATCGCCCAGATTTTCAAAGATGCATTCGTTATTCTTCAAATATTTTGTCGGATTTCGAACTTTGGCATGCAGAAGAACACGTCGTCCACTCTCGGGTAACTGTGTAAGGTAACGCGTGGCTCTGTGTAGGTGCGGTCGACTCATAGTCAGGCAAGTTCCGGAATCGTATGCCTCTTAAAAGAGAGATTAGTGGGCCTTTTTCTGCACGGCTGAGCATAGAAAGATTAAGAGTTTGTATAACATTGCAAATCTGATATCGATTGAAAGAGTTGGATGGCCAAATAGCCAAAGCTCGTAGAAAGCGGAACAATCCCTTCTCCTTAAAAAAAAAAAAGAGAGAGAGAGAAGAAAAAAATAACGAGTGCGTACGCCGACAGAAAAACTCGCTCTCGTGAAAAAAGGGTTGCGAGAGGGAAAGGAAAAGGAGAGAGACGTAGGGAGAGTAGATAGCACGTACACATAGGAAGAGATGGATACGATACGATGACAGAGACTCTCTCTTTTGAATATATAAGATAGATAAGCGAGACAGCGAATCATGAGTCATACACACACACACACATACACACACAAATTTGAGGTAGCAAACAGCAAACTTTGCGGGCGTGTGATGCATTCCTTCTTATAATCTCTCGGACAGGAGAAGGAAAAACAGGGAAGATAGGGCAGTTTTCTTCGGAGAAACTAAAAGTGCGCAAAAAAAGTGCTGCTTTTTGTGCCATAAAATGCATTTCGAGCTAATCCGTTTTCTCGATCCTTAATCGTATAATCTATTTTCTTCTGCAAACAATCGGAGAGATATAACGTACCTTTTTTTTAGAACATAAAAATTTTTATAAAAAGTGTTATACATACAAAGCCACTGGATATTCTTTTCGTTATAATTATTTCGTGATCGATTTAAAGTCAATTTGACAAAAATATCGAAATACATATTTATAACTCTTGTAAATCAAAGAGGTTTTACCAAACTAAGCTGCAGGAAAGAAAGTTGATGACGAAATTTCTTCAACGAATTTCATAACGACTTGAACGGATTTTTAATTTGACAGGCTTGCAAAGATAAGGAATATTCAAAATTGAAAAGTTGTTTTCTCGACATTTCCCAAAGAAATGTCCATATTCGTTTCGATTGTACCATCAATAACGAACTAATGGATATATGTATCAAAAACATTTCTAGTTAAAGATGAGCTCGTAAAAATTTATCTCAGCTGTCCGATCGAGATCGTGTGAGTCACAAACGTGTTGATAATTTTTCAAAGTCCTACCATATGTCATCCCAAGCTGTAGCAAAATTTGGAAATACCTCGACTCTTATTTTGCAAGTGCTCGAGTAATTCCCCGAGTTGTAATAATCGACTAGTCATCTGTAGTAGTCGATAACGGACGTATTCTTAATTGCAGTTACGCGTGATTTCCGATCAGCGATCGCAGATTTGACCTTCGTCTCACTTCGAGTCTTTCTTCACTTCTTCGTTTTTCTCGTAGCTTCGTCACCTTTCTTATCACGCTTCAGGCGTTCTCTTCTCTTATTCACGATTCGTAATGGCTCCATGTAAAATTCTTACAACTTGTTTATGCTCGATTTATTTTGTACACTCCGATCTGTCTCACTATTCTAATACAGTCAATCTATTCGTATTATAGTAAAATAACTTGTGCAATTGTTTTTTTTTTTTTTTTTTTTTTTTTATTTGATTTTAATTCGGAAAGATTCGCGAGCTTATTCAATCATATTTCCATTTTTCATTATCCGTATTTCTTAATCTATTAATATTTCCACTATTTCTTTCTATATATATTTTTCTCTCTTTTTTTTAATTTAGATAATATTTAGATAATGTTCTTGTGAAATAGATTGACAGAAAAGATCGAGAAGAATGTTGAACTGTTATTGGCCAAGAGATTTACTTATTACTTATTGATTATATTTACAACTTAAATTTTTTCATACGTTTTCCGATTTAATAGGTTGAAATAATTATGATAGCGTGATTATATATGTTAAAAAAATAATTACTAAATTTAGTAAATAAAAATTTACTTTGTAACATTTACGAAATTGTATACATTTTATATTGTTATTTCTTTTAAGAAATTATTAAATAGTATATTTAAAATAAAATTTAGATAAAAAATAAGAAGATCGACTATTCTCTCCTCACACTTCTCTCCTTTCTCTCTGAATTCGCCGAGACGAGCTGTCTAAATCTGGCCCGATATACAAAAGACGCCGTAGCAAATATTCCCCATAGTTACCTAAAGTAAGAGATTCGCTCGAGAAAAGAAACGAACGAGATGCAGTGAGGGAGAAAGAGCAGAGGGGCTGCGTCGTCCACTCTACGGTCGAGCTAAAGCTAGCACCTTTCTTTCTTTTTCAGGATATTCAGTGGAGACGCGAAACAATTAAAGAGGAGACGACGACGAGTGTTTGCCTAAAAAGAGAATTTTCGGAAGAGGATGCTCGGCAGTTGGGGCTGGAAAGAAGAATTGGAGTTGGGAGTGGGTACAACAGCCACGTTGCAAGAGAAACAGAGAAGAGAGAGCCCAGACTCGACGCATCCTGTTCCTGACAGCCGGGTGCTGAGGTATGCACCCAGCCGGTGTCACCACCCTCCCAGCTCGCCACATTTCAGCACGCAGCCTCCTCTCGACTGTACGGACTGTGAGTCCCTTTTCTACTATCTATCTCTCTCCCTCTCTCTATCTCTGTCTCTTTTTTTTATTTCCGAAATTCCGTTCAATTATGCTATTTGCTCCGAAAACATTTAAATCTATCTCTATCATCTCCTCGATAATATTTTTCTATCATTATTATTATTATTATTATTATTTATCCATTATTTGATAAAAAAATTGTCTTTCTTTTTTTTCTCGTTTAATCGCGTGGGAGCTTTTCTTTTTAACAATAAATAATATTAACGACAATAATACACATGTCAATATTCAGAGCAGCGTGAGGTGGCCAAAATGCTGACTGCTCACCCTGAGATGCACGAGAAGCGGGACAGCCTCGGCGGCGGACAATATGGAGCAGGCGGGGGTGGTGGCGGCGCTTCGATTGAAGAGAAATCTATTCCGGAACAACCACCCCCGCCTCCCGTACCGCCGCAACGTGACCCATCGGACCCCACCATCAGCGCTAAAAAGCTTCCGAAGAAACGCAAGTTCGATCCATCCGAACTCGAGGAGATGGACACGACTAGCAATGTCACCAGCAACATCACCAGCAACATCACCAGCAACATGATTAACATAATGTCGCTTGAGCCGACTACTTTAAGTCAACAATCGAGCTTACCAACTATTATCAGCCGGCAGTCACCGCAAGAGTCCGATTGTTATCAGGTATGTCGATAAAATACATGCTTCTTGTTGAAATTTTTTAACGTCTTTGCAGACAAAAATATTAATCTCGCGAATAATTAATATATTTAAACATTATATGAAAAAAATTGTAAATGTTATTAGAAAATTAATAAAGAAAGAAAAAAATATATTTTTTTATATACGGCAATTTTTAAAAAAGATTTCAAGATTTTTACCAAAATTTTTTTTATAGGATTTGTTGCAATATTTGATTTCTTCAAAATCATCAGCTTTTAGCGCGGAATAATTCTAAGTTAATAATTTTGTGCCACATTTCTTTCGCGCGGTAAAAGAAATCAATATTATTGAATATAACGAGCTTGACAAATTTCAAAATCTGTTCAAGTTTCTACCCCTATTCAAAGTATGTTATTATATACAAACATTAAAAAATATTTATTAATTATTTCTACATAATAAAATTCGCGATATATTTTGTATAAATTTATTTGACATAATCCATCTTGAATTACCTATTATTCAGAAATATGTGTGACGTTTTGCTGTAATATTGTGTTTGTAGGTATCCTCAGCTCATTCGGTAGTAGTGTTACCTCCTCAAAGCACAGCGGTAGATTACTCTCTTCGCGAGGAACCTTTACGGTCTCGTCCTCGACTTGCTATTGATCTCAGTGAGTGGCGCGACCATAGGGTGTTAGCTTTAAGGGATTCATATTATTACCCGGGTGTTATACGTAATGTTGTTCACGGTGAGATTTTCATCGAGTTCGACGGCGAGAGGAAGTTGGTGCGTTACAATGACGTTCTGGGAGCGAGACGATATGACGTGATAGGCGATGCAAGCCCGTCTTTGGGACAGGTGAGTTTGGATACGAAGGTTTGCATCAGGTGTCCGATCGCGAACAGTCACGTGGACGCGACCAAAGTGTTTGTAAAGGGGACAGTGTGCAAGATATTAACGAAGCCTTATCGTTTTGTTGTGAAAATACCGCGGGAAGACGATCAGAGTGAAAACTATGTTGTGAAACGCGCGGACCTGCGGCTGGTACAACCTCCATGGGCCGACGAGTTGGAGGAAGGTCTGGAAGAATGCGATCCTTCGAGGGTTGAGACGATTGGTAATAAATTATATTTACGAAAGAGAGATCAGTCATATTCCGAAAGGTAACTAAAGTTGTCGTGTACTTTTAAAACTTATCACAGAACATGGATATCGCAGTACCACGGAAGCTCCAACAACAGCAGTGCCAATTTTGCAAATGCATCATACTTCTCATCACACGCCGCATATGTCAACTCATAACGACACGAGCTATTATAGAACGACCGGTACCAGCCCTCTCATGACTTTAAGCACTTCTGCACATTCTGCCACGGCGTTAAGCAACGGCAGCCGGCCGTATGACGATTTAGAAAGCGAGGATGACTTAGATAGGGAAGACATTACATTTCCCTCGGATGCAGGTTAGATATATCATTAAAGTTTTCATTTTCGTGTAAGGTAATGTTTAAGATATAGCAATTGTTACATTTCGCTCGCGCGACGCAAACGTAAAGTCAGATTTATTTTGTGTATTATAATAAATAGATTAATCATTAAAGTATTGTTTGATACATTCTTCTCGAGAGAAGCGCTCCTTATATTATAAAGAAAAACCTAAGGCTTTTATCGAGAAAATTTTAGTCAAAACAATAGTATAGTAATTCAGATATATTCAACTGACAGATGCAAAATTGTCAGGAAGCAGCAAAAGAAGCAGTATGCAGAGCCGAGGAAGTACCAGTAGCCTAGTTGAACAACGTAGTATAACGCCTCGTTCTCAGGCAGCCACACCCAGGTATTAATCAAAATATATTAAATATATTTTTAATAAGAGAAAATAATTAATGCATTGAATAGTGAAACTCTGAGTAATAATGCATAAGCTTACTCTTTTTTCTTTTTTAATAGATCTCAGGCGGCAACGCCACATAGGTATAAAAAGGGTGATGTAGTGGTTACACCAAGCGGAATTAGAAAGAAATTTAATGGGAAACAATGGCGCAGGCTTTGCAGTAAGAAGGAATGTAACAAAGAAAGCCAACGAAGAGGATATTGTTCCCGTCATCTTAGTTTAAAAGGATCTGGTCTTAGAGGTCCGACTGCAAACACATTTCCTGGGTATGAATGTTTGCTCGCGTTAAATTTGTACAACGACAGTTGCTTTTAAATATAAAAATTTTCTCTATTGCTTATAGTTACGATTCTCTGTTTTTGATTTACAGTAGTAGAATGGATGGCGAAGAGACATCGAGAGATTCCGATACCTCGCCAAACTATGGTGACAGAAGAATAGCTGGTAGATTCGATCAAGATGAAACTGAAGCTGCTAATATGCTCGGTATATCTTCTCTCTATATATATATATGTGTATATACATATTTAGTAAAAACATCTCGGCTCTTTCCTTTATATTTTTATTAATAATAGTAGAGCGCTTTATTATATAATATAAATTATCTTGAATAAAAGATGGAATCTATTACAGTTCTCTTTTGTATAAGATATTTTAAAATAATGTTATGAAACAAGTTTCTATATAAAAGTAATTTGATTCAATTTGGCAAATCGTCTTCTGTTATCGTTGCAGTGTCCTTGGGAAGCTCCAGATCGGCTACGCCAGCTTTCTCGTCACCAACGGGCCAGTCTTCTATATCTCCGTGCATAAATCAGTCGCCGGTGCCACCGTTGGGACTCAATCAGAATAATGTATTTATGCCTATCTCGAGTCCGGCTCATCATGCGACTCCGCTGATTTCACCCGGCGGCGCTAAGTGGAAGCACTCGCCCACGCAATCGAACTTTTTGGTTCAATATGGTCCGCAACAAGTGATAAAACCCGAACCGAATCGAGTGGTCAGATCGAATCGACCAACTCCCGCCAGTATAGGAACGAGCGTGATAAGAATCTCTCCGGTGAATCGCAGCATGCAACCCGGACAGAATCTGGCTCTGTCATGGTCGGAGCAGAGCCCACCGCCGACGAGACATCCCTCGGTCGTGACGTCAACGATCGCTCAGCAGCAGCAACAACAAAGCATAATCTTACAGCACGCGTTAACATCGAGCGCCAACGATTTTCACGCCAATCACGTTGAGATGCCCGAACAAAGTCCGCAATTGATAAAACACTCATCGCATTCGCCCCATATGCCTCTACCTGCTACTCCTGTGCCGCAAAATTTGACGCTCATACACAACAAACCGCTGGAGCAGCCGGTCGATTACGCGCAACCGTCGTCCCAGGGCCCGCCAATCTATGTAATGCAGCACGAGAAAAAGTATCTCGTGATAAAGAACAGCATGGACATGTCAGCGGCGTCGGCGAGTGCGCACATGAGCAATCAGGATGACAAGTATCGGCAGAGCTTGATGATGAACCATTTGGGTCAACTGTCGACGTCCACGTTGCATCAAGTTCAGTGTCAACAGCCACCTCAATCACCCGCTGTTTCATCCGTCCACATTGACAAACTGTCCGTTCTGCAACCTGTAAGTTGACGATACATGCGGGATTGCTAAATGAGTGATTTATTATGGGTAGACGGGATAGCACCGAGATCTATACCGCACGAATAAGTCGATCGTGTCATTTGTTGTCATTAGATGAATAAAGTGGGCGCGCATGCACCATGTACGACCTTGCATACGAACGTACATAGCATGGACATGCAGAGAAGTCAACCGCCACCTACGAGTGCTGTAATGACTACCTCTACCACAGAGACATCTACCAATCCATCTACTCCGACGAGTGTCTTCCAGCACGTAATTGTTCAGCCCCTGCAGATTCCAAAGACCCAACCCGCCAGAGAGGAGAGTGCGAAAAACAATGGTATCCTCTGTAAGTTTCTTACGTCATTCTTTTTTATATTTTTATATATAAGCAATCTTTTATAAATTATTTATTTAAAGCATTGCATTTTCTATGAAAGTTGAAACATTGTATTATTTTTGTTTTTACTTAATTTTTTTACAATTATTTTATAATTGTTTTTTCAATGATGATTTTAATGTCATAATATAAAACCGATAGTAGCGAGCAAGTTTGACTAAACGGTAAGGCTTTCACAGATGGCAGCCATGAAGTTCCTCCTGCATACCAGCCCCATACCCCATCATTACTGAACAATGCAGCGCACAGCTGGAAGCTTAAAAAAGGTTTGAGTTTTAACTGACAACTGAAATGTGTATATCGAGTTTATGGAATTGCTGTAGGTTGCAGTTTATCAGTGGTACAAAGACATTCATTTGTTATAAGCAAGCGTATTACACAAGTGATACTTTATTATTGTGTTTTAAATGTCTATACTTTTTTCTATTTTATTTTTTTTCCATTGTTCTAAAATTTTTATACATTTCTTTTTGCGTGCGCTATATACATATATTTTTTTTATATTATTATGTATCATCGAGAGAAAGTGTTTTATTCTTTTAAATGTAAACTGACAAGATTTAAAAAAAAAAAAATTCTTTTCTGCATACACAAGTATGACTTTATTCACACATGTTACAGACAACATTGTTTTAATAGGAGATATTTTTAATTTTGTAATTTCATTCTCATGTACCAGTGTTAATCTTGCAACAGACGCAATTAATTAACAAACTTTATTCTCATGTTTTAACTTTTTATCTCATTTAACATATATGACAAAGTACATTTTCAATGGTTAAACGTTAATGCTGGGGAAGGATGTCCATAGGTATTGGATTGTTCGAAAAGTATATGCAGATTTTTTTAAAATGCAAGCATGATATATATATATGTATATTTATACATAAGACTTTATTCATATATTACCGTTTTCTTTTACAACTTGTTACCATATCTTTTGCACAATTTGAAGATGAGCAAGTATGATACATTGTCTTGTAATAGTCATCTGCATCTAGTAGAATCCTCTTTATTCTATCTATCTTCAATTTCTATCTATTCTGAAATAGTTTTATCTCTTGTAAACCACAATTTTATTTTTGCATTCCTCTTTTGTTGATCATGTATAGAGTGAAAAGTAGCGCGCGACGATATTTTCATTTTACCCATATATCATTAGAATAAGAATGGGAATTGAGGAGAAGTTTCTTAGGCATAGCTCAGTCCCAATGATTTCAGGATAAAGAGTCTCTATTGTATCGATAATCTGTTTAAACATTTTGGACAGTCCAATATTTAATTCATCTTTGAATTATCATTCCATCAGACACATTTGTATTGCAATTTAGCATACGTGTTATATCATCATACATTAAATAAATCTTCAATAATCTTTAAAGTGTAACATATTAATTTCTCCTTATTTATCATGGTTATTTTATTGGTTTAATAACGGTTTTCTCAATTTTCATTTCATTACCACTAATTTATTTTTCTTTTTAAAGACATAGAGCAACAAACACGTCTATGTACATACTATATCGGCTGCTGTTCCCATACATCATCACTACTAACCACAATCATTACAACTAACTCACTAACTTCATTGCAGCTTTTTCCTGGCAGACGGCAGTTTTGGAACAACCAGAGGTGAGCCCCCCTCCCTCCGCTCTCAGCCCACCTTTGAGCGCACCTCCGATTCCAATAAGTACGAGCACACCTGCTGAAGACGGCCCTGGTACTGGTTCAGATCCTATAACACCTGCCGAAGAGGAAGACGATGACGTTTTCGAACCGGAGCCGATCCCAACCGCGGAAGTGGAAGCCAACGCTAATAAGAGACGCAGTCAATCGCTCAGTGCTTTGCAATCGCAGACTCCGCTGAAAGTAAGTTTGACCGTAATCATTATCGTGATTATCATTTTAATTTAGCTAGATATCAATTAATATTATCAGTTTAGTTTAGATGGATATTAAGAATAATGAAACACACCGGTGTAAAATGTAATTGATATAAATATCGAAAATATATTATACTTAATTTTATATATACATATATGATAATGATTGAGTGCTCTACGCTCTTAATAATAATATTATAATAATTATAATAATATATAATAGGAAGAATTTAATAGAAAGTATTTAATAATACTTTTCCTTTTTTATTGTTACTCATATATGCTTAGCTTACTTACTCATATATACTCATTATCATAGTTACTCATTTATATTAATTTTCTTACAGGCTAAAGATAGAATACGACGGCCCATGAACGCTTTTATGATTTTTTCGAAACGACATCGCGCCGTCGTACATCAACGTCATCCGAATCAAGATAATCGCACGGTGTCCAAAATACTGGGAGAGTGGTGGTATGCGTTGGGACCAGATGAGAAACAAAAATATCACGAGCTCGCCTCGGAAGTGAAGGAAGCGCATTTTAAGGCGCATCCGGACTGGAAGTGGTGTAGCAAGGACAGACGGAAATCGTCGACGACCAGCTTCAAGGGAAACGAAGTCGGAAGGGCAAAATTAAATAGTACAGGGGAGGAAACGGATCCTCTTCAGGGTTCTTCCTCGGATGATCCATTGGCGCTCACGTCCGCCGACGAAGTATTATCTACTCCGATCACTACTGCATATAACGAAGCTCCCAGTAATATTGAGGTACGAAATTTCACATATATGTAAATGTATCAGTGTATACAGTAAGAAATGACTATTACTATAGTAATTATACCAGTGCTAGTACTATTACAAGATAAGTAATGAGTACATTTTGGGAAAGATTTTTTTCTTTGTATTTATTTTAAATAATTGCTAAGAAAAAAAATATCCATTGATAAAATTATGAACCGACAGATTATGAACCAGTCACACGCACAACATCGGATTTCGGAGATCCCTCTGCAAGTTGAAAACGCCGAAGTTGACATGAAGCAAGACGACGATGCGAACGGGTCGGACGACGATCAGATGGTGATTTGCGAAGACCCTCAACCGGAAATAGATTTAAAGTGCAAGGATAAATTAACGGACAGCGATAACGATGTGCAAGATAACGACGACGTGGAAAAGAAATGTTTCAATCAATCGCGATTCTCGCCTGTGAGCGGTCAAAAGAGAGAAGTGATCAACGTTAAACAAGAAATAACCTGCAGACCTAAACCGATAAAAGGTATCTTTCGAATTATATAAACTAATGTATGATTTTTATATATGTAAAAAGTTAATATTAGATTAATACTAGAGATTAATAGGAGATTTAACAATATGAATCTTAATGTTTATATAGCAC
The DNA here is from genome assembly GCA_963971435.1 of Lasius platythorax. Taxonomy (NCBI): domain Eukaryota; kingdom Metazoa; phylum Arthropoda; class Insecta; order Hymenoptera; family Formicidae; genus Lasius; species Lasius platythorax. The sequence goes on from OZ020535.1 coordinate 229,139, forward strand.
GGATACCCTCAACAGGTATAGAATCTACAACAAAGTATCATCATACTTCCATGGATAAAGGCGGTACTGTATCAGTGTTGTCGAGTACGTATCCTTATCACAGTCCTGTCAATCCAACAGGAGTGTCAGGGTTTCAACCTACCGGCGGTGCTTTCATAACTATGCCAATATCGCCAAAAGTTATTAAGCCAGAACCAGTAAAGAACGAACAGCAGTACAGCACTCAGTATAGCGTGAATAATCTTGTAAGCATCCACACTGAAAACGGACGGAACGTGCCTAAATTTACAGCAGCTCCGGTATTACATACCGTAAGTATCAGACAAGTTGACATTTTAGCGATTTGTTTAGAGACACTCGCTACAAATATCGTATGACTGGACATATATATCCGGATTGTTGAGTAACTATATCATCCCTTGTATTATACTCGGAACAAAAAAGTAGTATATAATTTACAAAAAGTCAAAAATTTTACAGACATTCCTTCATACTTGAGATAAATTTTAAAAATTATAGAGAGAAAATTCGCTCATATTTAACAAGAATGTTATGGACTTATTTTTGTCCCCTTCGTCCGCCTTTTTCTTGCTCTCCTGTATCCATTATATATGTATATATATATTTTTCACATTTATTATATGTACGAATATTTACGCAAATTATTTTATACATCTTTATTTTTCCTTATTGAACGATATCAAAGTTATTTTATCTCGACGCAATAGTTTGCTTAAGAAAGTAGTAGTGATCTCTTCGAATAAGTATTGAATAAAGATTTTCAAATAGATTCGGAGATGAAGTAATAAGTTTAACAATACTAACAGATTGGATCGAAACCTATGATGGCGCTGTTAAAACAACAGCAGCCGTTGCAGTCTTTAGGCACTACTCTTCGCCCCCTTACTTCAACTGTCCCTTATCAACCACCGTTCAACATTGCTCTAACATTGCTCGAAAACGATTTGGTGGCTGTTTCCAAACCGCAGCAGGGATCGCAGTACCATAATCCGACACCGCCACACTCCAGCATGTACGGTGGATTTCAGATACCTATCAGTGGTGAGTATAAATTGTTATCGCATGCTTTTTTCTAAAATGTCTGATAATAAATAAAACGACGAATATGTAATCCGCTTATAGATGCCGGTGGTCGCAACAACTCTATACCAGTGCAAAATTTGATTTCCAATAACAAGATGGAGATTCAAAGCGTGATTGTGAGCAAGTCTTATCCTGTCTCGACAAATTCCACCACGTCAACTTATGGCCGAGGGACCAGTCATTCCATTGCTCGTCTCGCTGGATCTGAAAACAATGATAATCAACAGGCTATTACGAATCACGCTCAATTTTACGGTAATATCTTTATTTATATACGTTTATTTTGCGGATATACGAACACTTTTACACATGCGATTGATACATGCGACGCTTTTATCATCGCTTTTTCTTTCCCGTTACAGTCAGTAACATAAAAACAGAAGACAACAAGGAAACCATAAACATTGTTCTTCCCGCGACGAATGAGAAACACAAGCAACCGCCGACACCTCACACGCCGCATACACCTCAAAGTAATCACGGAAGCAGTGAACTGCCGTCGAATAAATCATATACGTTCGACGAAAGCCAAAGCAATGATATGGGACCAAGTAAAGGCCCGTTTATGCTTGCTCCAACTCCGGCACAACTCGGTCGAGCACCACTGCAAAGGAGACAATCGATGGGTATATAATTATTCTTATAATTTGTGCGATTTTCATATGAAAGAGCAGTAAATATATTAATACGCTATATACAAGATATTTCAAGCTAACACAAGATAACGTTACAAAATATCCTTTTATATAACCAATTTTTTAAATTAAGAATTAAAGATTATCTTGGTGGAAATATCGGCAGACGTTATTTTTACCAAAACTTTTAACTTTGATATATATATATATTTGCAATCACAAATTAAAATTATGTTGAAACGAGACTTTGAAATCTACTACTAACTTTGAAATCAATTAAAAAACATAGTTTTATGTCTCCCTTTAATTTGCAGAAAACATTGTATTTTTAAATTTATTACTACTCAAGTATTGTTGATAACCAAATAGTTTTGCTGAAGAAAGTCCTTTGAAAAAAGATTTTAAATGATCCAAAAGAATCTATAGTTGAAAGCAAACAAATCTAGTAGTTTTCAAAAACACACTTTTTACATATTTTTATAAAGTTTTATTCACCAATTTGATTTAATAAACTTCTCATTTGTGTTTCTTTTCTTCCATTTTCCTTCTGTTCATTTTGACAGCAATGCCTTCCGCATCAATCGCAGGAGATCACGGGCCAATAACAACATCTCAACATTGTGACAATCGACCGCAAACTAATATATCTCAAACAATAGAACAGAATATAGCAGAGTCTCATACTTCTCCTTCTCCTTCTACTAAGAAAGGCTCCTTTTTTAAGAAAAACGTAGAGGATGGTATGGACAGGTACATATTTTTAATCTCTATATTGTATTAGGACTATTGTATATTAATTGGAGATTTTTGCATCAGATTAAACTTGACAATATGCATAATTACAGAGTTCTCGAACAAGTAAACTTTCAAGAAAAGTTTTCGTCGTTGCCAGAATTCAAACCGGAGGATATACAGAGTCCGAGTGCGATCAGTATGAACAACCCAGGTTCGTCTGGCCATAGCAGTGTAGCTTCCGGATTACATTCGCAAACACCTATGCAGATGCCAGGTTATCGAAAGAAATCTGCACAATCTGGACCTCATAGGCCCACAAGTAAGTAATTACACTAAATCGTTTCTATATTATTTCTATATTATTTCTATATTATTTTGATCGGATTTGAGTATAATATTACGCTCGTAATGTTTTATTTTTTTTTTTCTGCAACAGTGAATGAGGATGAGATCGACTCGGACACATCGATATCAGCCACTCCAAAGTCTACTTCGAGCGTCAAACTGACCGGTAACACATTCTTCGGCCCGGATTTCAATGTCGACGCTTACAGAGCCAACAACGATTTATTGGACGTCGATGCCAGTTCTCCGCGAACGCCAAAAACCCCGGGAGGCGGTGCCGGAAGTACTGTAGGAATCGGTAGAAGCGACAACGAGCGTGGTCATAGGAAGATATTGGAGCAACGGAGGCATTTGGTCATGCAGCTGTTTCAGGAACACGGTTACTTTCCATCCACCCAAGCCACTTCTACATTTCAAGCCAAGCATGCGGATATATTTCCTACCAAGACGAGCTTGCAACTGAAAATTCGAGAAGTTAGGCAGAAAATGAAGGCCAATTCGACGCCGAGTGCTAATAATCTCGTTAGTCCATCGCCAATCTCTGAATCCTCACCTGTCGTAACTGGTAAATAAAAGAGATTTGAGTCGTTTTTTATACAGTTCTTTCTCATTTATTACAAATCGATTTGTATACATTGTCGCAATTGTATATTTTTCCAATACTTTTTTAGGTCCAACTGCTCCTCCAACGTCGATGGGAGCTCCACATTCACTGCCCGTAAGCAGTAGTAGTGGTAGCTAGCACCTACGTGCCAACTGTGATACTATGCATCCCCTTACTCCACAACACGAATACATTATTATCCTTTGAAGAGCTAAATATTTACTAGAAAAGTCGTTAGAGTCGTGCACACTCTCTTCGGGACTTGTAAAGTACTGCAAAAGGCTTTAGTGCAATTTTAGATTTTGATGAAGCCTGCTGCGGGCTTGATTTAATGGACATGCCGAGACGTGATTGATATACAAGTGATTTTATAATGCCGAGATATGTGTACCACTGTTTGTACGATTATTTAACTATTTGTCGAGATGTCAGCTGTTTTCTTAGATAGTGTGTATGGATACTTGTGTTTAATCATTCAATTTGTAGAACGATAAGAAAACGAAAAGAATTGCAAACATAACAATAACTAAGAGTTTGCAATATTTCGCGACATTTTATGGTTTTATATAAATTTGGCTTTACATGCAGGTCTAAAAAGAAAAAAAAAAAAAGAAAAATATAGCGCAAGATAGACAATGTATACAAATGTGTATTGAACATTCGTCCGATCTACGAGACAAGAATTTTATTCTTTGAAACGGAGAAAGACAATACTGCATTACAATATAAATCCGGGGATAGTTTAGAAAATGAGAATAATAATATGAATATATATGACGATATATTTTATTACATTTGGAAATTGCAATTCGCGTTTCACCGTGAAATTCTTAAATTATGTAATTGTTATTTGTATATCAACACGTCTTGCGTGATTCAAGAAGGGCCTAAGCCATTGTTAAATATTGTTGAAAATATGAAATAAAACTCATAAAGGAAAGAGAGGCGAGCAGAGAGTGAGAGAGAGAGAGAGAGAGAGAGAAAGAGAGAAAATTGTAATTGGAAACATTATGGAATATAGAATTAATGGAACATTATAAAATAAAATCAGAGTTTATATACTTTAGTTATACTTTATATATATATTTACATATATGTATGTATGCATGTATGTACATGTATATATTATATAGGTCGAAAAACTCTCTCTATAGAATGAAAAAACTGCGATAAACTGCACAAAATTTATCTAATGCATCATTCATCAGAGAGATGTTTATTTCATGTGTAAATATTACGAAATGATATCTTGAGACAGAAAATATCTAAACAGTTGTGAAATATCTGCAATTCTCTATCTGAAGAACTGTAAAAGCACTGTATTCTTGAACCATATATATTATAATACCGGAGATAAAAATCGTGCCATTGTGCGGCGACAAAGCGAAGGGAATGCATGCGCTATAATTCCCTCATTAGTGAAAGAATGATTGTTAGATAATTCTTGATATAGATAATATGTAATATGTTTCCAACATTATTGAAAGTACTTATACTATTGTTTTTTTTTAGAGCTTTGCTGAAATTCTACGCGTTAATCTATTTTATAGGTGTTTTAAAAACGGTCTTTTTCCTTTTTTTTTCAAATTTTTTCTTTTTTATCTTTTTATTTTTATTTCTTTTTTTTGGCCTTAGATTTAAGCGCTTTTATAAAGCAGGCCGTATTTTTTTTTCTTTTTTTTTGGCCGTGACAAATACACATTTTATTATTACCTTTATTGCATGCATCAAGTACTTAACACATATACTATATAAAGAGACAAAAAAATGTACTCGTTGAAATTGTAATGTCGATATCACAATTTTTAGTATGACAATTACTATACATTATTAACAGTAGCAATATACTAAGAATAACATCGTGTGCATTTTATCAAAATATAAACGTTTATACTGTTTATAAATTTGTACATTACGTTGAACAGGATCGTTGGAGTGTTGTTATATCATATATATTTTTTAATTGATTTATATTCTTTATTACACGCAAAAAATATATATCGCGTCTGTTTTAACATCCTCTTTTAGTGATCCAACGTTTTCCTCCTTTTTTTATATTAAATCTCTAAGAATTATCGTGTCGAATTTTAGCAAAGATTGTTGAATTTGGCTGTAAAATAGATTATTGTAATTAGTGATATAAAAAAAAAAGCGCACCTTGACAGGTCTCGACAAGTCTCGCGCCACGGCACGTATACTGTAGTTAGAATATGAGACACATGTCTATTCTACATATTTTGTAAATAGGAAACACATACAATGTGCTAACTTTATATATAAATACATATTTATCTATATATAAATTTAGCATGTATAAAATGGAGATGATAGAATATATGCTATTGTAATTTGTAGAAAAAAAAAATTATAATTATATGCAAAAAAAAGCGCAGGCAGGATTAAGTTTAGAATAATTGCAGATTATGGGCCTTTATCTGTAGTGGACTCTTGTGCTCGGGACGGTCCTCCCACCCTTCTCCAAAGTTAATCCTTTCCTACAAAGCGTTAGGATATATTATTGTTTGTATATAATATAATTATATTATCATCCTCTTATCTCTCGTCTCTTGATTTATTATTTTTTATCAAACGTTAAGTGCACTAATGGCAAACAGTAGTATAGGAAGAGGGAAACTTAAAGCCTGGATTGATCCTGTTTGTAATGCTTTCGTCAAATTTATATGACATTATTTAATTAATGTCTCTATTCTATCAATGTGTAAAAATTATCTTCAGATAATGCAGGGTATTTTAATGTTTTAAAACGGTTTTTATGGTTGCGTAGCATGCAAGCAATCGAAGAATATCGTATAATTGTGAAAATATTCTAGAATTATATACGTGTGTCATTTATGTCGCGTGTTGTGAGATAAGTAGTGCAGGATCGTGTTTATTTAATTCGGCTGAATTTAATAGAATACTTTGTCCAACATTCGCAGAATCTTTTAAGAGAGAGGATATTTTAAAATATATTTTAAATACGAATGCTCAAGTGTGCGTGTGCGCGCGCGTGTATGTGTCTACAAGATCTGTTCTACGCAGAATCTAACAAATTAGTCAAATATACCAGTCTATTTACAACAAATTATTCAAGTGATTATCTGTATACGTTCTATTCTTTGTAAAAATCTTTTTCGTGAAAAATGATAAAACTGTTTGAGGCACACATACACATCATTCTTAGTTCTAGAATGAAACAGGATCTAAACAGGGTTTGAATATCTCTCGCATTAGCCCAACTCAAAGAGTTAATTAAAAAAAAAAATATTATATTTTGTACTTGCGTAAACTAGCAAACTACTTTCCAGTATTTATAAGATTCTTGAAAAAGCTTTGATATATCTTCTTCCCCCTTTATTTCACATGGTGATGAAATACGTTCCGTGATTTAGCAGCCATGAATGTGACTGTGATCTAGAAAAAGCAGAAGTAAAGTAAAAGTGGCAGCTACTCTACCGACTATTTCTTCACCACATGACTTCCTGCGCGTGTGTTCCTCCCCTTCCTCTTTCTTCCTCGATGTATAAACGAATATGCACTGAAAAAAATCGAGCGCTCTTCTCTTTACACCACTCATTTTTTTTATTATTTGCGTTAGACATATTTTTATTATGCTTATAGTCGCAATACGATTTAATATTCATTATTCTATTATTTTCTTGTTTCATTTTGAAATATTTTTAAAACTGTTATGTAATTATATATATATCTCTCTCAGTCAAGATTAATGTTATGGAAAATATTAGAAAGCATACAAAAGTAAAATACTATATGGAAGTCGTAAACAACGACTCTCTATATGCAGTAAAAAATACTTTACGTCGACACATTGTACGCGATGTATACATGCATATACACATGTGTGGGGTATATTTATACACACACACACATATACATATATAAATGTATAAAAAATTATTAAACGCAATCGCATATATATGACATCATGGCATATATTATATGTATTATAGGAAAACATATATATATATATATATTTGGCTGAGGCATTAAAATCTGCACCAATCCAATAAGACAGATAAATCCGCTCTTTATACCCTCGAACATCATTGACCGAAACTTTTTGTATGTATAATTCTTTTTAATTCATTTCGCAAAGCAATATTCTCTGGAGCGTATTCTCAAGTATAAGTTTGTATCGACACATTTGTAAATTTTATGAAATTATGTTGAAAAGTACATGCAGTATATGCATGTTGATATGTTCAATATCTAAGTAATCTCGATACGAGACATATATATATATATATGTAGATATATCATAGATATGATATTAGAGAGAAATTATTTCGGAGATTATTTTTTTCATACTACATAGTAATTGTTTATTTACTGATTTTACCATTGTGCCTGTATCGATATCTCGGGATATTATTCATAAAGATTGTTTCGGCATATATTGAATATGTGCGAACGCGTTTGTGCGGATAGATCGATGACGATTGGCAGATTTTAACACTGACGCCCCTACACACGAGAACCAGTTGTTGGACCAAATTGCCGGCGTACGGCCGTTTTGATGTAGAGATGTGCGTTTACTTTTTCTAGAGAATAATTCGCGAGAAAAGAGAGCAAAAAGTGAAGATAAGAAAAAAATTATTCGCACGACACTGTGACATTTACGTTACGGCAAAAAATTTGGTTGATGCACTCATCTCAAAATCGATCGTAGAAATGTCTCATTTATAATTGTATTCGACGTGAAATTGAATTTCACGTTCGATTGGTAGAAATAAATTTGTTGTATAAAAAAATAAATTTATAATCTTCGATAAAAATTCGAAAATCTTGAAAAAGTCGACATGATTTGTTTATTAAAAAATTAAGTCAATTTTTCTTATTTTATATATATATATATACACATATACATGCAAATCGATTCCTTGGCATAAATGTATAATGTCACATTGTCAACTTTCTTGTCAAACATTTCCATATCTCTCGCATTCTATAATTTCATCAAAGTTATCTCTGCTCACAATAATAAATCATAGTACATATTATGGCCGCGATGTGCGTGGAGTTAGACAAAATTTTAATATTATTTTAGCGAGAGGCACATTGCTGCAAAGAGTGATAATTTACTATATGAAATGTGTAATTATATGAAAAAATTTGCTCGTAACAATGTAAAGTATATTTTATTATAAGATGAAAAAAGCACAGTGTGGTGAATTATCTAATGCCTGGCCAAAGTATTATTATTAATGATATACATTACAATTAGTTTTATAGAGTTGGCATGTGCTTTTTTTCTGGTAAATATATATATATATATACAATTATGAGCAGAAAAATGATAACTTGTGTTAACGAAGCGCATAAAAAGCAATTTTTTTTCTTTTTTTTATATACACTGAAGTGCATTATTCTTGGGGAGATATTTTAATGGCCTCTGTACATTAGTATTAATGATACTGATATAACTGTATAAACAAAAAGCAAGAAGAGATTCTTAGAGCACATTATCGATTTCAGATATAAAAAAAAAATATAAAATATACGAAAAAATATTCTTCATCAAATGTATAAATATTACAGAATCATATATATTATATACTGATGTCTGATTATGAAGTATTGAACAAGTGTTATCAAATAAAATGTTGTAATCTGTGTTGACAATCGCCAAATGTTCTAAGCTTAACATGATCGTTAACAGATACATGCCTGTTTGAGTGATAAAGGTTTTCGATATTTGAGAACAAAAATTGTCAATATCTAAACAATTTTTGTCTCCAGATATAACTGGCCAGAGGAAATCTTTTTTTCATATGGCCCAGAGAAAGAGGTATATTACGAGATACATTAATATTGAGAGATCTTGATATTGAGAAAAATTGAAAGCATTTGTGTATATATTTTCTTAACTGATCATTACATCTACGCGATCCAATTAGATCGCAATGGAATATTTAAAAAAAAAAATGCAATTTAAGAATGCAATAAATAAGATCTGTAGATAGACAGTCCTACTTGCTTCATTGCCATATTTAATAGTCGTAGTCGTACTATTTTACTTCGATACATTTTCCTTCTGCTTTTTCTGTTTTTTCGTTTCAATTTCGTCGATCGGCGCAGGCTTTATAAACGGAATCTCGCTTTCGTATTTGGAGGGCATGTATTCTGCCAGAACTTTTGGCACCCTGATGCCAGTTTCTGTTTGATGTACTTCTAAAATTGCGCAAATTACGCGTGTCACTGCGCACATTGTCGCGTTCAACATATGGACATAGTCCGTCGTAGTGTTCATTTTCTTCGTTTGACCATATCTATGGATTAAACCAGAGTTTTATTAGATTCTTATAATATTAGTTATATTAGTGATATTTATATACTATTTAATGTACTGACCTTACTAGCAATCTCCTTGCTTGGTAATCCAAGCAGTTACTACACGATACAAGTTCACGGAATGCACCAGATCCAGGAAACCAAGCCTCCAAGTCTAGCTTCTTGGAAGCTGCATGATTCAATGCACCAGATACAATATTAACTATGCGATAAGGAATTTCTAAGGCCTGATAAAATTCTTCCGCATTGGAAATCATTTCTTCCATCATCTCCCAAGATTTATTGTCGTAAGGTGAGGTGAGACAGAACTGCTCTACCTATAAATAAGAAAATAATGAACATGTATGCATCGTGCTGTTTTGTTTAATGCATGAATAATAACTAATTCTCAATGAACCCTAGGTACCTTTTCAAATTGATGTACCCTAAAAATACCTCTAGTATCTCGTCCATGAGACCCGACTTCTTGTCTGAAGCAAGTAGAGATACCGGCATACTTTATTGGTAAAGCATTTTCAGCTATCCATTCACCTCTATGAAAAGCCGCTATTGGCTGTTCAGAGGTAGCGATGAGATATTTCTCCTCCATTTCCTTGTCCTCATTACGTTCGCTACCTTTACCAATGACCTAATAGGCAAAAAATATATAAAAATTATAATTAATTATATAATTCTAGTTAAAATCTTTATATTAAAACAAATTTACTTTGTATAATTCTTCATCAAACTGGGAAAGTTGTGCTACTTCTTGCATTGCGTCTTTTCGCATAATAAATGGAGTATAAAGAGGTTCATAATCTCGTTTCAATAATTTTCTCAATGCTAATTGTATTAAAGCTTGTTGAAGAAACACTGCTGGTCCAGTAAGGAAGTAACCTCGTCCACCGGATACGCCTGTTCCACGTTCACCATCCATTCCAGCGATCATGTGAATCAGATCAACATGAGAGTACGTTTTCCTCTCGGTGCAATCTCTCCATGTTCTTTCCACCTGAGATAAGGAGCAGACGTGAAAAATATAATAAACAATTTTATATTGTTAAAATTATAAATCGAATAAGAGAAGGCATTCATCGATATTTCATACCTTATTCTCTTCCTCGTCATTGCTAACAGGCACGGATTCGTGTAGATGATTTCCTACTTCTCTAAGAGCGTTATTCCTTTCTGATTCAGTTATCTTTAGGCTCTCGTCGTTTTTCTGTATTGCATCATCGATGAGACTACGTATCTTCTTGATTTGCATCACCGTCAATGTTTTCAGACTCTCGGAAGTCAAGTCCGCCAGATTGTCGGCGATCGCTTGAGGTACGTCATCATTATCACCGAGTGGTTCCTTCTTCTTCATCTTCTCGCCGATCTCCTTGCTACACAGGTTCTTCAGCTTATTGAAGTTGTCGGCGCGATGCCGCAGCTGTCGCCAACATTTATCCTTCTCGATCACTGTATCCACCAGCTGCACATCCTTGAAACGTTTTCTCTGGTTCTCCCGGATCTTCTCCGGATCGAAACCCTTGTCCTTGCGAAAAAAATCCAGATCCAAAACCATTTTTCACGATTTTTCGCTCAAACCCAGGGCGAACAAACTCTATCTTGGAAACGTGGACACGTGGAAAACAGCTTCAACGCCGGTTACCCTCGGACTCTGATCAGTGTAGAGGTAGAGAGCATGGGAAGATCGTGGGACAAAGACAAATTCTACCGACGGGATCTTTATGCGCATGCGCGAGTGAGACATCACCTGATCGCCGCTCACTTCTGTCAAACCCTGAAGGAAACTTTAAATACCGGGCCGCTCGCACGTTCTAATATTTTCTGTTGACACCTTAGAGGTAAGAAATAAGATGATAGGAAAAGGAAAGTATAATATTTGACGTTACGATAAATTTTGTCAAGCGTATCGATTGGCTGCTATCGCATAAAACTCTCGGAACTCCAGAAATTTTCTATACGATCGAACCAATCGGCTTGAGAGTTTAAATTTTTGCGTCTTCAGACATAAAATTTTAGGCTATCCTTGGCAGTTTAATTTTATAGAGCTATCTTTCGAATTCACGCGATTATTTTTGTACATGACGTATATTCGAAAGCATAATTTGAAATTGTCACTATTGATATAGGAAAGTATATAGAAAATTTTATTATTCATATGTGCTCAATAATTACAATTATATATATATATATATACGCTCGATCATCAATTTCTGAGAGTTTAAACTATCGTTACTCGCAAAAACTTGTTAATCTTCCAATTGTCGGTAACATTATATAATTACAATTTAATTACAATAGAAAATTTTACTTACTATATTGGCATGTATATTTGCGCACGCGCGCGCAAATCGCAAAAATTTAAATTGTCAAAGATTGATAAAATGTCGAGAAAATATAATCAAGTAAGAGAGGCGGCATTATAATGAAAATTTAAAGAATTGTGTGATTTCAAGACTTTCTAAAATTTCTTAATCTCGATGCAGACTGATGCATGCAGATGACAGATTTAACGGTTACCGACCGAGCGCATTTAAGAATGCGCGCGCATCGCTGCGACGATTCAAATTCAATACATCATGATGAGAGTGTAGCGTCGCGATGCGCGGGGTCTTTAGTACGTGTTCGTCGTTTCGCGCGTGTTGTCGTTACGCAAATCTTCCTCGAACCGAATTTCGTACGACGAATATATAGTCATGTTCTCCCGTTTTCCAATATAAACTTACGAAGGAACGCGCTCATAATCGGTGTAAGTAGTGCAAAATTGTCACATTCAAGATGATCTTAAATTATATAATTTCGCACATACACATACACGCACACACACACACAAAGTGTATAGATGTAAGATATGTAGGAATTTTCATTCTTTGTAGATGGATTCTTCGACGAATCTGTGTAAAATGTAAATAAATTAGCGAGAATTTTCGATGAATTAAAAGTCTAGTCATCGATATACTTAATATTGAAAATTAAGAAATTGCGCGCGCGGAAAGAGAGCTGGCGTGTAATTTTTTTTTGTGGAAAAAAAATGTTTTTAAATTAATCAAAAAATCCATTTATGTATACAATATACATTGTAAAATACAAGTGTATATCTAACTATACATATACGCAGTGCACACTTTATATACAATGTATTAATAATTATCCGTAATTGAAGAATTTATTCCATAAAAATGTGTATAACAATTTTTTTCGTATAACAATTTTTTCCGTTTTTTCCAAGAAATAATTATAACAGTGTTATAGCAAATTCTATGATTGGATCAAACTTTAGGTTTTACTCGGTCAAGAGGTCACTGCATATCACCCTCTGTGATCTAAATTCGCCTATATATATATGCATATCTACAATCACGCATTATATTATAGAAAAGTTAGACAGTTGATTCACTATACACATACGCATGATTGCTCCTCAAAGTGCAAAATTGTGGCAAGCAAAATGTTACAAAGAGAAAGAGGGAAAAAGTTTTTCTCTCATAAGATTATTAGAATATTTAACTTAATTTTCAATCTAGCATTAAATATTCAACATTTCTTAAATTAATATTTCCAGATTTGTAATAAATTTTCAAAATATGATTATTCTTTTACTAATCACATGAATTATTTAGCCCTGAAATATTTTTCTGGATGAGAAAACTTATATTCGTAGATAAATTCAAGTTAACATTGGATTGTGCAATTACATCGATTGTAATTAATCAGTTAATAAAACAACGAAAGAGAAATATTAATTATAAATATAATATAAATTTTAAGGAATCTTTTTATACAATGTTTTTCTCTAACAAAAGTATATTTAGTAATGTAGGTGTTAATGTTTCGCATAGAGAAGTATGATTTATAAATTGGAAAAGTAATTTCAGGGTTAATTATCCCTTTGATCATTTCGATGTTTCTGGATCTCTAAATGTAGATATTCATTTACATGTGTTATGTACGAGTACATTCACTCATTGATAAGAACACGCGTGTGTCACGAGCCAGACAATTCAACCTTAGGTTCAAGGTCAGCCCACTTACGAAAGTTGGCTGACGTCAGAATGGAATATTCAGACAAAAAGCTTTCGAAGTTATAATATTTGATGAGTAGATTTGATAAAAAAATTTCAGCGTTTTATTTATGAGATAAATGATGTATATTGATTGTATATTAATAGCTTTCATCATTGATTATTCTCACAATCATCTCATTATAGACTCAGAACTGGCTGTCTACTTGTTACCCATTTTATATATGTGCGTGTCTTTCTTAAAGATATAATTTATATCAGCGCGAATTTGATAAAATGACAACATAGATGATATTCTTCTTCATTTCCAGATGTCCGAATCCGTAAAAGTGGCAGTAAGATGTCGGCCTATGTCCAACAAGGAATTACAGCAAGGATGTCAGGTACGTTATATCACAATGACAAAGTAGCATCGTTTCTTCATTAGCACTAATCATTAGTATCGCAAAGTTTAAACCTCAATTTTAACATTTACTAATGTTATCGTAAAAGTAAGTAATCATAATCTGTTATACGCATGTGACGCATTTAAGGAAAAATAATGAAATAATACCGAATATAATTGTATATTCTATTTCTTTAATTAATAATAGTCTATGGCAAAAAAAAATCCAAAATTTACAAGTAATAAACTAATTAATAACATATTATTAATATAAGAAAATCATGTGAGTGGATCGACATTTATATTAAAACTAAAAAAAAAAAAAAAAAAAAAAAAAACAATTCCGGTCAACTTTTAAAATTCTCAAAATTATTCTTTTCATTTGCTTCATCCTGATTTGACTCTAACTACTTAACGAAGAAACGTAACGTAATGAAAATATTCACTTCTGCGCACTCGTACAGTGTATATATGTATGATACATGCGTGTATGTGTGCGTGCGATGTGCGCGCGCGGGCATATTTATGTATTCAATTTGCAGGAATGCTTGTTAGACAATTACTTTTTTCATTAGGTTTATTTCCGGTCTAGAAAGCTCGCGCAAAAAGCGACATTGCTATATATCGAGCGCGTTGTAGCCTAGACGACCGCATCAAAACACGCGCGCGTTTGTCTACGCATGCAGATGTTGCACTTTTCGCTGCAACAAGATGCCACGCCGCAATGGGTTGCATGCTTGTCACAGATTTCTCTCGATTTAGGCATACTTAGACTTACTTAACTTTGGAAAAATCACGTGCCTTCTGCCTTCTTTCCTCCTGGAATAATTTATTTTTTTCTGACTATAAATATATTTTTATTTATTATATATTCTATATTTTTTTATCATAAGTGTATATATATTTATATGTGTGTATGTGTGTGTATGTTTATAATATCTCACATATTTAAATATAAATATACATAGAAAAAAGGGAGACATATACAATATTTTGTAATTCTCTGTAATTCTAAAGATAATTTTGTAGTATTTTATTATATTTTAATAATTATATTATACTGAATAAAATTTATATTTTGAATGATCAAATTAAATGAATCATCTTGTATGATATTTGATTTTCGAAAAATAAATTAGAAAAACATGAAGTTTTATTAACTATCGCACCATTGTGCGAGTAGTTAATAAAAGTCGATGCATGCAATACAGATAGCATCGCATTTACAGGCGTTTATCGATGGCGTGTGGAATATGTGCCAAATCGATAGCGCGGCCAAGTCACTCTTTACCATCTTTCCTGTAAATGATGACACACGCGCTACCTCATACACACATACATATACCCACACATATGTATTGTATATGCCATCAATCTATACTTCTCGCTTCTAGTGACGTGAAAACTCACGCGAAGAGAGTTTTGTATGTTTCAATTTTAAACTTGAATAATTTTAAATCTCTGGGATTAGAATGAAATTTTTATTTTTCGTTTTATGATAATTATTGTAATATGCAGAACGTTCCCAGATTCTTTAATTGAAGCATTTTTCGAAAAAAAAACTTACTCGTTTTCATTTAATTCTATAATTCAATTAAAGATTTCAATGTTTTTTTTTTTTTTAATTTGAAATGATTTTGAAAAATAATTTTTTGTTCGCTTTAATTAGAAAATACAGGAACACTCTACATATTACAGCAGTTATTATATATATATATGTATGTGTCACAAAACTCTATGAGAAGCTACAGTTTAAAAATTATTTTTTCTGTCAAAGTATAAGATTCTACTCTCCATCATAATTTATAAAATTTTATGTATTCTATGTAACACACACACATATATAGAATATAATAGTTAATTCTACTTACTTTACTACATTTAATTTGTATGAATATTTTCTGGGTGGAAAAAAAGAATTCAGATTTTATTTAAGGAACGTTACTGCGCAACGTAGAGGTAGATATAACGAATGGAGATAGATAGCGTGCACAGTGTCCTCGCAGATCGCTAAATAGTTTATGCATCGATATACGTAATCCGTATTAGCATACTTTACCTACAGTATTTACCTATGTACAATGTATATCAAAACGAGGCGAAATCACTCTCCGACGAAAGAAGGCAGAGAGTATGTTAAGCAATTAATTAAGAAAATCAATGTTTATCACTGGAAAATTGCGTTTATATGAATGCATTTGATAGCTAAATCATATTATCAAACGTGATGATTATCATTTTTATTTGTTACACACTTATCACTTTTATAATTATTCTTTACATTAATTTTACTTTTATTTATAACTATTTATTCTTTTTATATTAGTATTTAATTAATTATTGATTATGCAATCATCTCTTTCTTTCTTCCTTTCTTTCTTTACACACATATTATTATTCTTATTGAATTATTTAATAATTAATAAAATATATGCACGAACAATGTGCGCGCACGTGTATAGCATAAGTGTATAGCAGTTGTTTAACAAATCGTTTATTGCAATTTTATAACCAAATGATTATAGGCCGACATATATAATCTCATCCAAGTTTCGCAGCCAGTAATTCACATTTCTATGTGTGGAATTTTATATCCGTGCAACTATCTTTTCGCGGAATTTACCGCATTTGTGAGTCATTGCAGTTGCCATTATCAAACATATTTTTCGCTATTATGCATAACAGTTTTTTTTTAACGGATTTTATATCGTGGAATTACTTCGTATTGAAGTCATCTTTTATGTTATCATTAATTCGTACTATTATCATGTTATTTATCATCTACACGAGAATTTTCTTCGAAATTTTATTAATGTAACTTTAATATATTAAAAATAATAATATTCCTATTTCTGCCATTTATATATTAATGCCATTTTATG
Source organism: Lasius platythorax (assembly GCA_963971435.1). Lineage (NCBI taxonomy): Eukaryota > Metazoa > Arthropoda > Insecta > Hymenoptera > Formicidae > Lasius > Lasius platythorax. The sequence continues at coordinate 246,154 of OZ020535.1, forward strand.
ATTAATTTATTGCATATATGTTTAAAAAATAATGACTGAACGAATGAATGACGTTTACTATATTTATCTTTTTTCTCTCTATTATGTAAAATTCTATAAAAAATTCTTCTATATTGAAATTCTGCAAAATAATCAGTTAGTGCGAAGAATGGGAGATATCGATTGTGCTATCATTTGTTGATTTTTATCAAACATTTATTTTTCATTGTCATGTTTGTCGTAGAACGTCGTGACAATCGATTCGCTGACGAAATCCTGCACCCTGGAAAATTTCGCCGGTGGAAGTGGAAAAATTTACCAATTTGATGACGCGTTCAGCCCATCCGCTACGACGGAATCGGTTTACGAAGATGTGGGTTCGGTCATTGTCGAGGCTGTCTTGGAGGGTTATAATGGTACCGTGTTTGCTTATGGACAAACTGGCTGCGGAAAATCATTCACCATGCGAGGATTCATCGAACGAGCGCTGGAACATTTGTTTGAGGCGACCTCCACTGCCAGTTCCGAGACAAGGTGTATATTCAAGCATAATTTTTCCAAATCACTCAATCAATTTTTGAGAACATACATATAATGTGCGTACATATATGTATGTATGTATTTTTCTGATTATTTTTTATGCATACAGATGCTCCTCTCTAACACAAGTATAAAAAAGTGAAGCAAGAGAAACTAAGAAATTGAAATAAATTGTTAACATTTCTAACGTATTTATTGTACACTTGGAATACTTAAAATAAATTCAATTAAATGTTAAATAAAATATTCTTAAAAGTTATATTTATTATATTTTCAAAGCTTTTTTTAAAGAATTTAAAAAGTTGTACTTATATTTTCTATGTTTAGATACTTGGCGTTGCTGAGCTATCTTGAGATCTACAATGAACGATTGCGGGATCTGTTACAAGACGATACCGGGGAGACTCTGACTTTGAAGGAGGATCCTACAAAAGGCACTTATGTCGCAGGCGGTCTGCGAGAAGTTACCGTCAAAGACGCGGCCGAATGCGCCGCGTTGGTCCAGCAAGGGGATCGAAGAAGAGCAGCAGCAGCGACGAAAATGAACGCTGCCAGTTCGAGAAGTCACGCTGTTTTAACTTTGTCACTCGAAGCAATCGCCATTAATGACGACGATAAACGTGGCAATGCTATCAGAAGGGGACGACTGCATCTGGTCGATCTTGCAGGATCTGAGAGACAAGCTAGGACCGGAGCTACAGGTGATCGTCTGAAGGAAGCTGCCAGTATCAATCTGAGCTTGTCAGCATTGGGAAATGTCATTAGTGCGTTGGCTGCCGGAAATGGAAGACATGTCCCTTATAGGTATAAAACAATATTATTTCTCCTTGTATAAATCTTTATGCTAATCTTTTCTCAATCATTTCAATCTTTCCTTACATATACGAGTAATTCATTATTATTCAGTGTTATTTTATGATATTTGTATTTTTCTCATGTAACATCTGTATTTTGTAGAAAACATAAATTACTACGAATAAATAATTCAAAATATTACAAATAAAAGAGAAAATATTCTTCAGGGATAGCAAGCTGACGAGACTGCTGCGAGATAGTCTGGGTGGAAATGCCAGAACTCTGATGATCGCCTGCGTGAGTCCAAGCGACATCGATGCTGAAGAGACTCTCAGTACCTTGCGTTATGCCGCCCGAGCTCGTTGTATCAAGAACAAGCCTATTGTTAATGAAGACCCCAAAGATGCTCTTCTCAGGCAGTATCAGTTGGAACTTCAACGTTTGAAAAAGTTGCTCGATTCTAGTGATCAATTAAACGTTGGATTGGACTTCCAGAAAGACATAGAGGAAGAGGGAGAAAGTTTGAAGGAGAAGCAATACACCGAAGAGGTGATATAACAATTTTATGAATTTTTTATTTATGTTGCTCTCATTTTAGAAATTTAATTTTAGAAATATATAAACTCTCTTAATAATTAAAAAAAATTGAAATTTAAAAAATTACATTATCCATTTTATATGTTATACCTAAATGATTCTATACAATATATGATTGTACAATATTATATATTATATAATATTATATATATTATATTATATATAATATTATATATCTATATTAATCTATGACAGAATTTAAATATTCTTAAAATTCTATGTAAAAATGCAGTTAACGCAATTCTCATTATCATCGTTAACACAAATTATATATAAAATTTAATAATAAAAGAAAATTATAAATAAAGGTGGAGAAGCTGAGAAGAGAATGCGAAAGCTCAAATTTATCGGCCCAGAAGCTAAAAGAAGAGCTAGAAGCCCTAAAGTCTCGGTATGAATCGGGATTAAACATGACGAACAACGTCAATAAGACTGAAAATCTCAATCAAGGGAATGAAGAGATGGGTGAATCGGATAAGGAACGAGTAGAAAGAAGAAGGAAGAAGAGAGAGGCAGCTTTGCAAGACGTATTAAGAAGATTGGAAAAGCTGACAATCGGCGGAGAGGAGATCGGGAATGTGGAACTGAAGAAGAGGAGAGAGAAAAGAAGAAAGAAGCTGAAAGCTCTTGTAGGGGCGCTCGAAGCTAACGATGCTAACGGTAGTGTCTTCCAAGTGTACGGCCAACTCAGGTTCGTCAATTCTCAATGCATTATGTTTGATACTTAGCTTGGTGGAGCAAGAAATTCAATTTTTAATACAATTGTGCTCTTTCAATTATACTCAACTTTTAATATATTAATTAGATAGGTACAATTTACCGATATATTTAAAATAACAGATCAACAGAGGACGCGCTGAAAAGGATGGCGAAGCGAGTGAAACAACTAGAAGCCGAAGCGGCGGATCTCCAGGCATCTTGGGATGCCGAGCGTCGCGACCTTCTTCGAAGAGAATTATTGACATCTCAATTATGCGATCTTATGATACCCTATCTTCGTCCGGGTTGTCCCTTTCGAGATATCGCGGCGATGAGGGCGGCGGCAACCTGGTGCGACGAATTAGGACGATGGCGATTGCCGGATGTGTCTCCTCACATTCCTCTACCTCCAGCCGCTCCTATAATGCGGGGGGATGTTCTTTCGACCGGAACTTCCTCTAAGGCGGATCTCAATAATAATAGTAATCACAGCGGTAACAACGATGAGGACGAGAGTGATCAAGATAATGATAACGAGGGAAATAGTAAAGGTATGGAGCATAAAAAGGGTTGGGATATCGTGGACACTTATTTCCGGAGGAGTAGAGTGGATACTCTCTTGGCACACGCGAGAGAAGCAAAAACTTTTGGTGCGTATATATTATATTCTATGTCATATTTTTATATTGCATGTTATACAATATGTTATACTTTTTCTAATATTATATATTATCTATTTTTATTATATATGTTTTTCTCTCTCTTATCACACACACATACATATACACATACACACTTTTATTTTATCGCTCTATCAAAAAGTATTCGAGAAATTCAGTAGTTAAACTCAGTAGTTATTAAATAAAATATCGATTGTGTTAGATTTGTTAGCATTTTCATATAAATGTCTTCACCGGATAAGAAGAATGGTTAAAGTTTTTGTTAATTTGGATTTTGTAACAACTAATAATAATAACATGAATATTTCAGAACCGGGGAATCGTTTGAGCAGATCCGGCGGCTCGGAAGACTCGATGCCGATCGCGGGTAGCGGTGGCTATCTGCAGTTAAACGCGTTGAATTTACAAAGCAGCGCGCCGGTGCGCGGCGACAGCAGCTACATTCCGAATCAGTGCAGACCGGCGATCCGGGGTGGCTGGATCCACGATGAACAATCCAACCGGCCTATCTACAATTCTTTTATCAACACCACGAAGAAGCCTCCTCCAAGGATACTGGAAGCCTTACCCTCGTACCCCAATGACGATGCGCCTTTCAAATCACCTGTTCGCCTCGGCAAGGAGGAGTTGAAGTAAGTAGATTCAAATAAATTATAATAAAATTTTTCAAGTAGATTTAAGTAAGTCGATAATTTTTTTTTTAATTCGGAGAATTTGTGTTTGAATTTTTACTCTAGTAGTTTATTAATTTACTAAAAATTTACTGCAGTTCAAATTTTTAATCAATTTAAATAGATTGTATGTATAAAACTTTAGCTAAATTTTGCTTTAAAAATATAGTTTTATTTAGTATCAATTTATTTTATTAATTTTGTGTGTGTGTGTGTGTGTGTGTGTGTGTGTGTGTGTGTGTGTGTGTGTGTGTGTGTGTGTGTGTGTGTGTGTGTATGTGTGTGTGTTATCTTTTATTAATTTTTTAAATTTAAAATTTATGTATTATATAAATATATATAAGATATATATAAAATTATATATATGTATATATATATACCACACACACACACATACACACACGCATACTTTTGATGTCAGGATGTCTGAGCGAGGAATGCCATCGAAATTACTACGCAGCAACGACACCTTTGCCTGTCATCCGTTTCACGTCGAGCACGCCTACTCGCCGACTTATTAATGAACCATCTGATAACTTTTAACAAACCATCAGACCATCAGGTATCTTGGCTGTGTATGTTAAAAAAAGACTAGAAGAATTGTACGCAAATTGGGATATAAAAGGTACGTTTATTCAAAGATGCATTTAGGAGAAAAGACAATGCAACATTTTTTTTATAAAAAATTAATTTTCATATTTGTTAAACAATCAGTCATTAGATCAGTTGCACTATAAATTATCTAATGCTTAATATGAACAGAATATACATGACTCTAAAAATTTTTGTCTTTGCTGCAAACTTTATCTCTGCAGACGATAAAAAGTTTCAAATAGAATTTAATAATATTTGTAATTAAAATTTTTAATCAAGTTTCCTATATTTTTTTTTCAATTTCTTAAGCAGAAATATTTAATAATATAAGAAAGTGTTATACATCGTGATATTGATTTTTCCTAAATTAAAATTAGTAAGCTTACTTGATTACGCTATTGTAACTAATAATTAATAGTTCCATCTCTGATTTAATGCAATGTAATCAATGCAATAATTCTCTCTCTCTTTCCAATTTTTTTTTGTTTTTTACATAATATCTCAATTTTTGAATGCACAAATAAACATGTTTTCTTTTTTAATATGTTAAAATATTTCATGTAGAGTTAATATAATTCTTTATCAATTGTAATTATTAATTAATTTGAACCACTAGCGGATTCTGACGTCGATAATGGAGGAGCTTCTGCAAAATTATTTGGTTTGATATTTTTCTTGGTTTCACGCTTAGCTTTTACTCCAGAATCAACGACGAGGACGTGATGAAACTTCTGTGTGTGTGTGTGTGTGTGTGTGTGTGTGTGTGTGTGTGTGTATGTGTGTGTGTGTGTGTGTGATCCCATTTTTACCTTTTTAAAAATTTTGTATTTTTTTTCGTTTTTTTTTAAATTTTATTTTTAAAATTTTAATGCATTTTTTTACTTACATTTTTTAAACGGATCCAGCAAAACTGATTTCTTTTAATTTGGAGGGGGGGTTTAATCCCAAATCCCCCCCCCCCCCCCCTAGGATCCGCCAGTGATTTGAACACGTTCTATCTCAAGGATATCTTGATCTCAGATTGTTTTATTCTAATATATGGAAGCTTGACCTTTGCATGCTACACGAAATATATACAATATAATCTAGTGAAACGATCTAAATGTTCCAGTTGACGAATTTCACAGCCGATTTTTGATCAAAGTCCAACTTTTTATTGCGCCTGTTAAGAAGTGCAAATAGAGATATCAAAGTAAAATTTTAAACATTATTTAACTCCCGGTAATAATATATAAAATCCCCAAATTCTATCGCAAAGTATGGATTGCTTAAAATAAATTTATAAGATATTAAAAATCGTAATTATATAATAATATTTTAATTAAATTGCATTTATTTTTAAAGCTTTAGAGAGAGAGAGAGAGAGAGAGATTATGTTTCATTTATAATAATTTTTTTGCTTTGAAAATAAAAGATTTTGGATATTAATGAATTAATAGATACGTGTATATAATTTTATAATTATGTTCACTACCGAAGAATCTAAACGACCTTTATCACGCATAATAAAGCTGTATGCAGATCTCTCTCTGCATTGTTCTCTATTAATTTAATCAGATAAAAAATCTTGCGCAATTACTTATTTATGTCCATCTTTCTTTATCTATCTATCTTTAAATCATTTAATAAATATATGTGTGTATAATGCTGTCATAAATGATGATTTCTATGAATCCTAGGTTCAAGAAGCAGAGGTCAAGCTGAAAGAAATGTCAAGGCAGCGCCGACAATATAGAAAATTAATTAATAATGGATCAAACTTCAATCTGTGAGACGCTGTGCCTTCAATCTCTTACAAAAGATGACTTAAGAATTTTCTCTCGCGCTTACTTAAAGTTATATGGAAAAAAGTAAGCACCTGAAAGATATATTTAAAACGAGCGCGTTACATGATTAAATTTTAAATCGGATAGAATGTACATAAGACGTCATTAGAATTTTGTTTAATAGTGATATTTTTATATCTCTCCTACGATAATGTACCTGAGATTTGCCGCTTTTAACGTACCTAAAATATGAAAATTGAGAAACAAATTACGAAACAATTTTAAGACTGCTATGTATATAGGATGATTCAAGAAAAGGCAGTCAGATATTATAGCTCTATACATATCACAAATATTATATTAATATTATTTTTATTAGGAGATTATATAAATTACAAATAAAATAGAAAACAATCGATAGTTCTGCGGATTGTTTATCGTATTCACGATCTTTGGATACATTGTTGAATTACACAATTTATCATATTGTTGGATATATAATAGCTGAACCGTTGCTACGGTTTCTTATATCGATCGTTTTTCGTCCTTATGCTTGCCAAAAAAAGGACCAAAATTACAAAAACGCTAATCTTTATACACATAATGATCTAAAAAGCGATGTGTATAAAGATGTACATACGTATTTATAATAAATAAAGAAATGTATATCCATAAGTATATTATAAGAGATGCTGTGATCTAATCTGTAGTTAATATGTAATATAATACAAAATGTTCCAAAGAAGTTTTAATTAAAAGGATATTTGATTCAAGGAGCCTATAAAATAATTTCTTTATAATCCATCAAATCTCTCAAAGAGTGTGTTAAAATTATAAGTCATTGATAACATTACATTATAACTCTTTCCATTTATATTATTTTATTACTTCATATATACATATTTATTTATTTATAATTTTTTACTTTTAATTAAAACACAGTCATAATGTAATATGTATAATATTACATACACATACAATATGTATATAATTTCACTATTATTATTATCGAACCGACGGTTTATATATGTTTTAAAATGCATTTCTTCTTTGCACACAGTATGCATTGCATATTTTATTCTCGCGAATTAATGAGAATCATCTTTCTCGTTGAAGTTTATAACGAATAAAAAGCAAAGTATCGCGTGACATTGCATGGACACATGTATTGCACTTTGCGCGATTATTATTGATGCATAATGACTGTCCGCAAAAACATCACTTAAACTTTCGAGCAAGAAATTAGAGAACAAAACAAACTTTTCAACAAAGCAAAAAAAGCAATAAAGAGAAAAGAAAGGAAAAAGAAGAAGAAAAGAGTATGGCAACTTATGTAATGGTGGTTTCCGAATGCGGAGAAATCGATATGATAATATGATTAAAAATGTAGTTTTCACAAGGAGTGGTTTACAAAGCGAAAGCCGTTATGGCGTTACAGAATATCTAAGAGAGATTAATTGACCTAACATATATTAGTTATAGCATTCTTTTATAATTATCAAAAAAGGAAGATAAGATAAGGAGGAATTGATTATGTTCGTTTTATTAATCAGCATCATATCAAAGATGGAATTAAAATATATAAGCAACATCGTAATGAATTAATATAATCCACTACAATTTTTCGAATTTGTAATATTTATATTCAATCTCTATAGAAAAAAAAATTTATTTTATTATTTCTATTGTTATTTACAATTATTATTTTATGCTATACACATTGAATTATGCCATGATTGTAATCATTGTTTAATTCGTGTCAATTGAGCAATATGGAATTAAATCAATCAATCTGTTTTAGCGTCGAATTTGGGTTTATATAACGCACAGCAATTTTCATATTTTCATATAGTCAAGCGACACATAAGAAATTGCGCGGTACTTTCGCTTGCGAGATGTCGAAGAAAAAGATTCCGAGCGAGAGTTCTATGTCACATAAAAGACGGTGTCATTGTCTTGCCTTGAATCTTGTCTTGTGAATATTCCATGACTATATCGGCAAGTCATGCCGATATATTTTTCATTTCGTCGCGGATGGAATTATCCGCGAAAAAAAGTAAACTGGTAGATTTCTCGAGCTACGCCACGTCGTGATAAGCAGAAACTTTAATATTATATACATATATATTCCAATTTACATATTCAAGTTAAATCTGATAACCCCAGATTGATTGCGAAAGCAACTTTTTGTATTTCCGACTGAAGTCATCGAGATGTGTTTCGTAAGATTCCGAGTCATATTTCAGTTTGATCGACTCTTCAACTTTGATCACAGAACAAAACAAAAAAAAAGAAGATAATTATCTAGCTTGTGCGTACAAAGGCCGCCGATAACAACACGCGCGACACTCGTCTATCGACAAGGTAAGTAAATTGTTATTTTTTTATTTGATACGGAGAATAATAATAATAATAATGATGGATTTTAACTTTAATCGTTAAACAGAGACACTGGTCGCGAACGGAGAACGAAAGTGACCGCCGAAGAAATCAGCCCACGGCTGCAAACTCTTACTTTCTCGCTTCCGCTTTCCCCGACATTTCTTCTGATTTCGAGATCTGCCGCAGCATCTCCGCTCGTATCTCTCTTCTCGTTACACCCATTTTAGACGATCTATTGGATTATTGCAAACAAAATCCGGACTTTTCATTCGGGAAAATATGTTTAATTATTATAATTAACCTTTATACTACACATATCATACGTTGAAACGTCCGAAAAATACTTTATTAGAAAGTACATGATCTCTGAGAGATTTCTCCGTACACACTCTCTCTATTATTCTCTGAAATAGATAATATAAAAACACAATTTTATTATTAAAACGTAAAAAGATAAGTTAATATGCATTTGTTATATAATTAATGAATATATATATATATATTAATATATATATGAATATATATATATTAATATATATACATATATCTCATGTGGTGACAATCACGAGGCTTCTCTTTAAGATTGCTGCATTTTCTTACTATCTGTCAAATTATTATGTTGTAACGATGCTAATTATTCATTGTTATTTCCTATAGAACGAAAATATTTGTTTATGACAATGCATAAAATAAGACTACGATTCTCGTAATTCAATGATAATTACCGCGTCATGATATGAAAGAAGAAACATATAAGAGGACTTCAGCTCGAATAACGATACAAGAATAGTAACGTAATTACTTGAGTGATGATGAAGAGGGAAAGGATGATAAAAACCTCTAATGTTCGGAGATACAAACATTGACTCTGATCCAAATATCACAGATACAAAGATCACTTTATACTTGATATTTTCTTTAACGGACGAATAATTTAATCAACGAGCTTATGCTTAGTTTTAAATTGTATAACTTAGAAATTTATAAGGTCAGTGCAGGTAATTACGCCATAGCAGCTAATTACACCACCTATCTAATTCTTCATTAATACATACGTATGGCTTTTAATGACGTATGCTAATTGTGAAGGCATAGATACTAAGTTGTTATCAACAAACATTTTGCCGTTTTGTGCTTTCAGTGATTTGTAGTAACAATTAGAACAAAAATTGTTATCAAAAAATTTGCCACTATAAACTTGGCACTATACTCGCCGCTAATTTGCCGGCAGTAATTATTACATTTTAAATATTTACTAGCATTATTTTCGTAGCAAATTCGACGCTTTTTTCGAAAGTGTAGTTGTATTTGTCATTTCATTTCATGTAAGTACAAAAAAAGTAATTTATTTACAAAATTTCAGGCTGCTGGTAATTACGCCACTTTAAGAACTCATAAGAATTACTAACGAATTTGGTCTCTATGTTTTGTATTTAGATCCGTTTTGATTGTGGCAGTTTTTTCGATATAAAAAATGAAACTTATACTTGATGATAAAAAATAAAACTTATTTTTGCTTATTTTTAAAAAATGAAATTTATAATCACAAAACACGTTTGTCTCCCCGTTCCTTTTTATGTGCTTTGGAATTGCGAATAAAATTCACAACATGTTTGTTGCAAGGCCCTGAGTTGGTTTCTCACGTAATGCCACGCCTCAAAATCACTTTATATGAATTTTTTATTAGGTGGCGTAATTACCTGCACGTGTCGGTAAATACGCCACTTTGACGCACTTTTTTGAAACGATTGGTGGAAAAAGAAAAAGAGGAGATAAAGCGTTGAAATATTTTTTTTGAGGCAGCCAAAAGATCACTTTTAATTATGATACACTTAATTTTTTCACTCGATCCTCAGCAAAGTGCCCAAAAAATCCAAATGCTTAAGGTGGCGTAATTACCTGCACTGACCTTATATATTTTTAAAAATAAAGATTAAATAAAATGGAAAAACAGCTTTCCATAAATAACTTTTATAAGATTTATATAATACTGAGAATTTATTCTTAAATTGTTATAATTCTTTTTTAATTAATGAATAAAAGTTTCAAAATGGAAAGATTTCCACATATATATTTTAAACTATCTATATAAGAGAACTTATTCCAAAATTGTACACTATATCCAAAATTAAAATTTTAAATTTATATTAAAATAAAATTGAAAAAATTAAAAAGTTGGAAAAACATTCTAATTTAATAGATGATAAAGAGATGTAACTAACAATTCTTTTGAATGAATCCTTTAACAAATTTTTAATAGGTCTTTAAAGTGTATGTAAAGCAAGTATCAAACTTAGAAAATATATTTATATTATTTATCAAAGCAATACGAATTTTATATGAATAATCGATTATAATTAATCGTTTTTTACTATTAAAAATGGAGCAAAAGATCGCATACGTTAATCGAGACGTTAATCATTTTTTCATTGTAGCTTTATTTTTGAATAGAAATATTGGCATTAAACATTAAATATGCAATAAATCTTATCATTCGTGAAAAAATATAAAATTCTTATTACTCGCGAAGAAATATAAAAAATAATATTAATGTAAAAATATTTTGAATTTATTTCCGTGATTCTTGATAGTTGAGATTGTTACATTCGCCGATTTCAAAATCTATTTTTTAATAATAAAGAAACTATCTAAAGCAATAAATAGTCTAATAAATTGTTTAATGCAAACTTGAGCTCGCAATAAAAATAACGAAGAAATTCGCCGGCTTTCGCAAAATTCACTTCTTTCGCGCAAGAATCGAGTTTGCGTGACGGATTTTATGAAGTCATTGACTGCTTTCAAAATCGCATTTCTGCAGTATCATGATCCGATTTCTCAATTAAATTCTTTATGGTATAAAATTATAGAAATAAGTGGAATAATTGGCTATGAAAAACACACGGACTAACATGCTCGATACCGTGCTTGCGTTCAAAAAAAGAAAAAAATATATGCTCGCATATAATCAGAAGTATGACTGTAAAATCAAAGTGTCTATATGTAGATAGATAAATAGAGATAATAGAGAAATAACTTTAATTATATGTATAAATTTTTTTTGTTTTTTCGGAAATTAATTGAAAATCGTTTATATTAAATCGAGATTTTACATGCAACGGTTTAATGAACATAAAAATAGTTTTAATCTTTCTGTGTGCGTATATGTGTTTGTTATTCATCCTGTAAAGGATTGAATAGGATGAAAAGCCATGTTTTTGATGCAAATTTATGTTTGTTCGCGATATGCGTTATTTCTACACACAACCATTTTCTACCTACAAAACTACTTTCTTCGAAAGTGAGAGTAATACTGATCGAATATAGTCGACGAAGTATGAAACCTGTGCAAAAAGTATATTTTGCGACGCAAAATTTCGCAAAGGGAATGATCCAGTGCGTTTCGAGAAGGGCTCAAGGGCGATTTCTTTTAAAGGAAATGTGAAGTAAAACATCTTTTCACGTAAATGAGTAAAATATTTAAATATATAGATTTACATAAATTTGACATTTAATAATACCAGCATAAATTATCATAGATTATCTCTTGAATGTTACGTCATGTTATTTTTGAATATACAGTGTGTGGTTGGAGCAAAAAGAATACAGAAGTAACACAATTAATGTTAACAAAAGCAAAATGTTTTATTGTTAGTAGTACAATAATTTTATATTTAAAAAAACATTTAAACAATAATAATTGAAAACTTAAATTTATTTATCAAAGTCTTTTGTCATTAAATCAATTTATATTAAAATTTATATTAATTATTAGGATTATTAGGATATAAATAAATTGTTTTAAGAGATTTAAAATTTAAAATTTAAATTATTTAAAGAAAAATAGATTGTTTAGAATAGCATTAAAAACAAAAAAAGTTTAGACTTTAATTTAATTAAGTTTCAAAATTAAAAATTCTAAAATTAAAAAATAAATTCTCCAGAGAATTATTATTTTTTCTTTACACTGGCAAATGTTTTCATAAATTCTTTTCTTTCAAGCAGTCACGTGTCTTTATCGCATTATCATTAAAGATAAACATGCATTAGTAATAATGACGCGAATATTATAAAGACTAATCACGGTCACGGTTAATTCATTAACATTTTACTAATTTAATAAATTAATATTAAGTAACATTCACCATAAATTAACATAATTAATTCATTTAGCATTAATATTAATTGATTATTAACATGCTAATGTATGTATATTATTTATTTGTAGAAATACATACATACATATATGTATGTTTTCTTTGGGTAATGTCTCAAGTACTTTTTCAACATTTTTTTTATCATCGTCTCGAAAACGTCATTTGCATATCTATAAAAGCATTATGTAATTAACAAATTACTATTAGCTATTGTTACACAATGTCTTAAAAAATTTAATTTGCAGTAAAATAATTTTTTTAAGGATCTTCAAGTTTTTATTGCAAATTATACTTTTTAAACTTTGTACCTACAGAGATCGTGACCAATCTTCATTTAATATATGTACAATGGCCCGCTCACATGTTCATCTAGTGCGTCATAAATCGATCCATTGATTCTTTTTATTTTTAATGATCTATTTCAGAATTTGTTCTACTGTTAATTGTATATAAAAGTTTGGATCTAACAATTTTAATGATAAAAAAGATGAATAATAAATCAGGTGATGAATAAATAATGGAAAATAACACGAGTTTGATTGACGAAATGCAATTAGCAAGTATACATTATTAATGGCAACCGATGCTAAGTAAACGATTGCATACAATGGCTTCTCGATCCCATTACCATGTTATTGCCATTTGTCTTTTGTATCAATGAATTTGTTTGAACACGCAAATTTGCATTGCGGTACCAATTCACTGATATATTCTTGCATAGTAAACAGCTAGGATATGTAGCTACAATAATAGATGGAGATAGAATTGTCACAGCAAACAGCTTGCTAATTATTTTTATTACTATTTGTTCGAATTATTGCTGTATATTATATTGCTTAATAATTACTATATATGATGCCATACGTACATACATAAATGCATACACACACACACACATACATATATAATATAATACAATGTATGTATTATGTACAGTGTATTATGTAGTATGCTATAATACAATATAATTATATAATTATATTATATTATATTATATTATTAAAATATATACACTATTTGTGCTTTTAAGTTGGAATATAATATTTAATCTCTTGGCCATATCTCTCTCATAATAAACATATGGCGATTTTATAAAAGATAAAAAAGTAAATTTGAATTAGTTTATATTGATAATTGATATATAACGCGTACTATTATATATATTATAAACTAATTTTACAGCATTTGTCATCGATTCATAAAAAAAAAATGTTTTGTAAAGTATTTTAAGTAGTTTTACGAGAACATAAAGATGATGAAAAAAGACCTTCACGAGATTTTTTACAATTTTATTCTGCGTTAAATGAAAACTGATTTTAGTCACAAAAACGCGGTATATATAATTTGCATTATTCACACCTAGTGACGCATTAGGAAGATAAAATTTACATACAACAATGTAGCATAACGTGTCGATATTTAATGTGTGCGATATGTATATTTTAAACTTTTTATAAAAGTATAAAGTTACAGTATGTATGTTGTGATTAAAAACATGTCGAGATAAATTATTATAAATAATCATAATTGTTAAATTGTTATACGTTTTGCGGTTACAAATTATATTCTATTTAATGATCGAAAAATGTCAAAAAATGCCCCGCGTAGTTTTAAAATAATTCTAATATTCGCGTTATGGAGAATATGCAGTATTTAGGATATACATATATTTGAGTTAGAAATCAATTTTCATTTTTTTGTAAAAAAGTTGATTAACCAAAAAAAGTACTTATGATTGGTATGCGAGAATATTAAAGTGTTGACAGTGAGTTGACAATATTAGACAATATAGACATTTATTTTTTATTTTACATAATATTATGTCAAAGCGAGCAATATGATCGATTTATCGTGCGACATACATGACACTCATAAGCAGCTGACGTAATTCCACAGTCTTATGTGAATAATGTAGAATAAACATTTTTTTGTAGATATTAATTCAACGCAACATGTATTTTATTATTTGGATAATGATCGTTAATATATCGCAATATATCGCAAGAGCAAATAATTTCCTGAGATTTCTTGATAGTAATAAAATGGACAATTAAATATGTCATATTTTGCGTCACATACTGGTTTTTCTTTTATATAAAAATAAAATTAACGAGGCAATATAAGGTCAGTGCAGGTAATTACGCCACCTTAAGCATTTGGATTTTTTGGGCACTTTGCTGAGGATCGAGTGAAAAAATTAAGTGTATCATAATTAAAAGTGATCTCTTGGCTGCCTCAAAAAAAATATTTCAACGCTTTATCTCCTCTTTTTCTTTTTCCACCAATCGTTTAAGAAAAGTGCGTCAAAGTGGCGTATTTATATCGACACGTGCAGATAATTACGCCACCTAATAAAAAATTCATATAAACTAATATAAAGTGATTTTGAGGCGTGGCATTACGTGAGAAACCAACTCAGGGCTTTGCAACAAACATGTGAATTTTATTCGCAATTCCAAAGCACATAAAAAGGACCGGGGAGACAAACGTGTTTTGTGATTATAAATTTCATTTTTTAAAAATAAACAAAAATAAGTTTTATTTTTTATCATCAAGTATAAGTTTCATTTTTTATATCGAAAAAACTGCCACAATCAAAACGGATCTAAATACAAAACATAGAGACCAAATTCGTTAGTAATTCTTATGAGTTCTTAAAGTGGCGTAATTACCAGCAGCCTGAAATTTTGTAAATAAATTACTTTTTTTGTACTTACATGAAATGGAATGACAAATACAACTACACTTTCGGAAAAAGTGTCGAATTTGCTACGAAAATAATGCTAGTAAATATTTAAAATGTAATAATTACTGCCGGCAAATTAGCGGCGAGTATAATGCCAAGTTTATAATGGTAAATTTTTTGATAACAACTTTTGTTCTAATTGTTACTACAAATCACTGAAAGCACAAAACGGCAAAATGTTTGTTGATAACAACTTAGTATCTATGCCTTCACAATTCGTCATTTAAAGCCATACGTATGTATTAATGAAGAATTAGATAGGTGGCGTAATTAGCTGCTATGGCGTAATTACCTGCACTGACTTTATATAAAGCTTCCACATTTACTTACCGTATTTTGCTGACTTTCTTCGTACGATAACCATGTTTCTGTGTTCGAAATTTATGAGTAAATATATGGAAAGAACGAAAGAGTACGACGTGTTAATGGATCTCGTCGACAGTAGCAATATATTCCACTACTGATATAAAAGGTCAAAGTGGAGTTTGTTAGATGATACAAGTGTTGCTCCATTGTCGCGCCAATTTCCAGTTTCCGAATGTTTAAGAAAGACATTTTACCTGTTTTATTTATATATATATATACATATATTATATATATTATTTATTTTATATTTTATTTATTCGCGCAATGTGTGTTAAAAAAAAATTATTATTATTATATATTAATAGAGCATAATCTATTCTCGACAACCATTTCGTTTAAATTAAAATCAATAATTATAAAATATTTATAAAATTGCATAAAGAATAACAATATTCTCATTTCTCAATCTTTTTGAAACTGTGAGAGAACACGTGTTTTGCAGTTTATATTATCTCTTTTAATATATATTAATTATATATAACATATACATTAATTATATTTATTTCGTGTTAAATATTTTATAATAATTGTTAGAAGTTTATATTTATATTTATATTATATTTTTTATGTTTTCTTTTAAAGTAAAATTTAAAGTAAAAGAAAATCCCACAGTTTGTCCATATATATAAATTTTATTAATTTATAAATTTTGAAGTTAGAAAAAGCTATATTTTTTTGTCATTATTTTCCTCGCAGTTCGATCATTTACTGTGTATATATTGCAATTTATGATTTGGCAAGATATACAAGAAGCAGCTCTATACGATAAACTAGCAAAATATGTTGAGAAGAGGAAGAGGAAGATGCAGTCAGCTATATACGAATCAGGGCGGTGCATTGACCTTGCAATAGCGTGATACGACTAAACAAAAACTGAATACATCCGACTAAATGCGTCATGCAAGAACGCAATTGCATCTGCAGGAAGTATAACAATCCGCATACATTCTTGTTTTACGTATTCTATTTATTCCATTAATTTTTATTCGCTTTTTACTTATCTCACTTCAAATGTAAAAAGCGTAACAAAGTATAATTAAAAAAAAATATTAATTGTAATAAATATAAAATTCACTTATTATCTATTCATTAAATTTTAAAAATATGTAGGAGGAATAACATCGAGAATAAAATTAAAATTAAATTTAAGCAACTAGATTTAAAACTATAAATTTTCAGTAAAAGAAATGGATTTGTCAAAATAAGAATAGCACATGTTTTTTTTATCGATATTGTATTTATTTTTTCGTCTTCTTATTTCTTTTCATTTTCTTATTATATTAAAAAAGAAATTCAAAAATCTATGTTATATACAATATATAGATAATGGAAATAGATAAAGTAAAGAAATTTATTGAAGATATATGTATTTGAACGGACAGAAAACAGAGATAAAAATAGATTTGACAGATCGTTAAATTTAATGATCAATGAAATTGTAACAAGTTATTTTTGTTTTTTTCAATACTGTGCGTATATCGTGTGTGTTTTGCATGTGCGTCATATGCAAATAAAGTTGCAGGAAAATCGAGAACACAAATATATAGCAAAAAACTAATGTACACAAAAAATGTTAACTCGTTGCATATGAAAATTATTTTACAAAAACGCTTTTACATAAGTAACGTGTGATAATGAAGCAAAAATATAAATAAATCTACATAAATTTGTAATTAACATTGAGATTAGTTTAAAAAAAAAAATTCTCTTCAAATGTTTAAAAAGTTTTCGAAGTTAAAAGAAAAACTTTCAACACTCTCCCTTTCTCTTATAAGAGAGAGCATATAGCATCTCGTAATAAATCTAGAATGTCGATTCATGAATCATTTATCGCGAACAATTAACGTCTGGCAGTCTGGCCGCGAGTAAATAAGAGAGTTTAATTCGCTTACTGGTGCAAAAAGAATGAGAGAATCGTCATTGGAGAGGACGAATCTCGGACAAGAACAAAGCTACTCTGAAGAGCCGCTAAGAGGAGATACGGCGAGAGAGTTCTCGCTCTCCATAGGATCGCGTGTATCGCGCGAGAGCAAACGTCGTCACAGAGCGAGCCGAGCGAGCGTCGTGAGCGTAGCTGCGTAGCGTCAACTCGAGCGTCAGTGCGTCAGTCGCCAGCTGGTGGCCGGACCGGGCGGTCATTCGTGCGCGCGTGTTCTCTCGCATAATCGCGTGTACGTGCGTTCGAGCGAGGCGCCGCTCTCGCTCGCGCCTCTGAAAGTTATACGAACTCTCCGCGCGTGGACCGTCTAAGTAGGAAGCGCAAGCGGCTCGGAGAGCTCGTAGATGCGTCCTCGTCGCTATCGTCATCGGGATCCGTTCGGTAGCGCGAGATGCGCGCTATTGAGATTAGTTGAGACTCGTCCGGTATTTTTTTCGAGACACGCGCGCGAAGAAGAAGAAGAAGAAGAAGAAGATAACGAAGAATGTCGTCGGTGTTCTCGAAGCTGATTGACGGCGCGTCCGCGCGCTGCGGCGTGCGACAAGAGACGCTGACGCGCGGCGTAGCCGGCACCGCCGCGGCGCTCTATCTCCTCAAGCTCGCCTATCCGCACATCCTCGCTCGTTTGAAACGATCGAGAGAATCCGCCCGAGAGAGAGGCCACCGCGACCAATGTCACGCCAAGTGCGGCAACGAGAACGGTACCGTTCGTCCGAGAGACGACGACGGTCTTCCCGACAATCCTACCGGAAACGGCAATGGTGGAAAGGAAAGATTATCGGTCGGATTGGATCGCGATTTTCTTCGACAGCTGATCATGCTGCTGAGGATCATGGTGCCGGGATGGCGAAGCCGAGAAATGGGTCTGTTGGCGTGCGCGACGCTGACGTTGCTAGCTAGGACCTTCCTGTCGGTTTACGTGGCCGAGCTCGAGGGTCAGATCGTGAAGAGGATAGTGTTGCGCGACGTCCACGGATTCGGCCTGATGCTCGGCCGATGGTTCGCCATCGCTCTACCCGCTACCTTCGTCAATTCCGCCATCAGATACCTCGAATGCCGATTGGCGCTTAGCTTTAGGTACGCTCCTGCTTCTTTTTTCCTACATTTTCCTCTTTCACGCGTGCGAGAAGAGTAGGGATGTCTATATCCGTCCTTTTCACGATCCGGGTATCGCGCGATTTGCGTTTTGCATACTCTTTCCTATTCTACCGTTTTGTGCATGTAATAAATGAATGAATTAGTGTTTTTTTTTTTTAGCTGTATCTTTTCAGTGTTTTTTGATTGTGCGTTTTTTAAATATAAAAAATTTTTAATTCAATTTTATTATATCTTCTGCAATTGAAATACGAGGTAAAAAAAGATAAAAGATTAATAAAAAAGAAATAGGAAGAAGTAAAATGTGCCACTGTGAAACGGATAGGTTTATTTACATTTTATGTTTTTTGCGATTATAAAATGAATGGGTCTATATTTAGAAAAAAAATAAAAATAAAGATAGTAAATGTAAGTGAAGGTTTATAAAGTGATGCAGAATGTTTGATCCAAGTTGACCAACTAAAATATCTGTGTTATTAAGAATGGAAAAAAAATATGTTTCAGAAACAAATTTTTTTATTCGATAAATATTCAAATCATAATATTTGTCCTGTATAGTTAAGTCTGTGCCTGTATCTGTCCTTCTTAACAGGGGGTCTACTCCCTGGAAAAACCGGGAAAACTAGGGAACTTGTCAGGGATTTTTTTTTACCTTGAAAAATCCGGGAATTCTCATGGAATTTTATTGAGACTCAGGGAATTTTTTCAAAAATTGTGTCTTTGATAATTTTATTGACGATCTCTTTTTAGAATCAAGGCCTTATGTAAGTTTCATAGAAAATTTTTTAATAATATTTAAATAAATTAGTACTCCTTTTAAGACGTTTATAATAAATTATTTTTTGTTTTATATTTTTATTTTATATTTTTGCATATATCTTTAGCGTTTAGATATAGTGATATATTGCACTTTGTTATTGTCCAATTTAATTTTACGATTAATAAATCAATATTAAATGCTAGAAAAACTGCATTCTTGGTAACTTTCTTTGAAATCGTATGAATAGAAAACATTCGAAAGTGCATATAATAAAGAAACTTATTTTAAAAAATTGCATCTACCAGTTTTCTTATTTTACTTGGAATTTTAAACGAAAATACCTGGAAGATCAGGGAATTCTCGGAATTTTTTTACAAGATTTGAATAGACACCCTGCTTAAGGATAGTATCATTTACTTCTTCATGTTCTAAAAATTAAAGTCTTACACGTGATGAATGGCCGAGTCCTTTTTCAGATCTCTTCGGCCGTCTTCTTTCTATCTCTTTAAAATGAAAATACAAATCTGTTTCTCCTAACTCTATTTTATCTTACAGCTGTCTTGTACTTCCTGCACTTAGAGTGAAATGGGTATAGAACATGAAAGTTGAGAGATTGTGAGCTTAGAAAAAGAAAAAAGGCAAGATACACACAAAAAGTACAGCTAAAAGAATAGAGAAAAAACTCTTATCAAGAGAGCTAGCTAACGCGATATATTTATATCAATTATGATTGCAAGATGTCAAATATTTCGATCCACTTTGGATTTTTCTTTAATGGCGCACGCACGCACACACATAAACAAATATTTATGCATTAATATCTGCGCTCAGGCTTTAATTGGTCCTCCTCTTCCTGATACAATTGAAAACAACTGTTGATATATTAATCTGCTCGGGGTTTGCGGATCTTTAAATCCGTCACTGATGACACAACGGTACAATGGCGTAAGGCGTATCTTCCCAGTAAATACAGTTACAGGAATGTCATATGGCTGTAGTATATCCCCCATAAGTCCATAATACAAAAAATTGATTCAATTATGTAAATAATAAAATATGATAAAAATATTTGAATAATTTATTTGGTTTATAAAATTCAAAATTTTATTTATATGGGAATTGAATATATATTCACATCTATACTTTACGTCTCTTACTTTGCTTACTCTTAAGCAGGACGAATAATTTTTCTCATTCATCTATCCGGTTTCCAAACAATCAAATTAATATTCTAATCTAAATCCTTTATTGGGATTGTGTCGGAAATTTTTAAACTTACAGAAATACAGATATACAAAACATTTTTAATCTTAATACCAGCGCTTTGCAGATTTTATATCTATCCGTGGCATTAACTCGAATACGAAGTGTCTTATTACAGTAGCTTATAACATTGCATAATAATACATGCAACATATTACAGTTTCATATAGGTAATCTGCATTACTTCAGTGCCATTATTAACTTTGCTTTTATAATAAGCGGTGTTCACTGAGTTTCCCGTTGCGTCAAAAACGGAATTGTGCCAAGATTTTGTGTGGTCTCAGACATATCTAAGTTAACAATTAAAAGTCTAATGTGTAACACTTTTATAGTTATGATATTACAATCGTTTTGCATCTATTACAATATCACGAGGAGCTTAAAGTTATATCTTTCTCCGCGTTTTCAACTGTAATAATATATAGACTGTTGAAAAAAAAGTTCTATCCGGTCTAAAAAAAATAAATATGATAAAAATTTTGTCTCAGCGTCATCTTTTTCGTCATCGTTGAAAATTATTTAAAATTTGTTTAAATATATAATATATGATGATCGCGTTATGTAGCTTATGAAAAAACTAACAATTTTACAATTTATGATAATGGTTGGTTTTGTTTACAAATAATTACTTTATAACAATAATTTCTTCCTTGGACATTTTCCCATTTCGTTTATAGCGGTAGAGGCTCTTCCAAGTTGGAGACTAAAAAAAGAAAAGATCAGGTATCCCCTTATAAGATAAAATATAATCCTTGGATTGTGTTTGCGCAGGGAACGTCTGGTAAAGCATGCCTACAAGATGTACCTGAGTCAGCAGACTTACTATAGGGTATCAGCTTTGGACACTAGGCTCGGCGGCGCCGAGCAAAGACTGACGGATGACTTGTCCGAACTAGCCAGTTCCGTAGCTCACCTGTACTCTAGTTTAACTAAGCCGCTGCTAGACTGTGCCTTAGTTGGCATCGCGCTTATCTCGTTCTCGCACAAAATGGGCGCGAGGACGATACCAGGTGAGATTCTTATATTATTGTCGAATAAAAATTAAATCCACTTATTCTGAAATCGCATCTCTGCTCTAATGACGTGTGCACAGAATAAAAATGTCATTGCGCTCTTTGTCTTTTGTTGGTCTTTTCTCGCTCTATGTATAGTCACGTGATTACGCAAATACATAGTGGGAGAGAAGCGCGAAAGGAGAATTTCAATTTACTGAGTTGATCTAGAATAACGGGATAGAGAGATTCTCTCTACTGTATTGCTATTATTATTATATATTATATTGTTATTGTATTTTATTATCTATAGGACCACTACTAGCGGTAGCGGTTATTGCTGTAACTGGACAAGTTTTGCGTCTCGCATCACCAAAGTTTGGCCACCTAGTTGCCGAAGAAGCAACGCGACGTGGCAAGTTAAGAGAAGCTCACGCTCGTATCAGTGCTCATGCAGAAGAGATTGCATTTTATGGGGGACACGATACAGAGCATCGTTACCTGAACTCCGCTTATAAGTCTTTGGTGACGCATTTGCAGCGTATTATCGCCGTCAAACTGTGGTACGTGATGTTGGAGCAGTTCCTCATGAAGTATGTATGGTCCGGCACCGGACTCTTCGTTATTGCGATGCCGTTGCTCTACAGCACGATCACATCTAGAAGTGGGATTAACACGGATGGCGATGGTGCGTATACGAAAATAACGCAATGCTTGAGTAGAACATCTCGTGTAAAGAAAAAAACGTGATGTTATTTATGTATAAATTAGATTGATAAATTTTTCCAATTATACACACACATTTAAATATATATATATATATATTTAAATTCTATATATAATTTTTTCTGTATATTGTATATTTTATACAATAGAGTCTCGTTAATTTTGGCCCTCTGAGGGGATAGGAATGAAAAATTGTTGGAAAGCAAAAATTGACAGATATCTTTTCATAGTACGAGCTGTCCAATCGTCGTGTATTCGCGCAAAGACAATTACGCATATGAAACCCGTCTGCGCGTCCTATCACGTGATTCTATTATGATATAGAGGGGACGCGACATTATAGTGTTTGTGAAAGTTCATGTGGAGGAGAATCAAAATTAACGAGGTACCAAATTTAAGGAGACTCTACTGTATTATAATGTCTGTACACTGTGCAGAAACAAACAAAAGATTTTTTATACAGTCATATTTAAAAATAATATTGATAACGTTTATATTTATTAATCAGGTGGCGTGAGTGAGCGAACGAGGTATTTGACCACTTCGAAAAATCTCTTGAGCTCCGGAGCGGATGCTGTCGAGCGACTGATGTCGTCTTATAAAGTATGCACCTTAGTACTTATTGATTTCTTTAAACTTGTTTTGTGTGCGTTTTAAAAAATAAGAAAATAAACATCAAGGTTAAGAATATTTTACACATACGTCTAAGAGAATGTAATATATATTAATCTAATTCTTATTGAAACAGGAATTAGTCGCGTTGGCGGGATACGCGGCACGCGTCAGCGAAATGTTAGACGTGTTCAAAGACGCTGCACTCTGCAAATACAAGAGGAACGTTGTCACCTGTAGTCCATCCAGATCTCTTTTGAACGGCAATACTCAACAACCTGCAGACAAAATAATCGAATTCGATAATGGCACCCCAGTAATTAAAGGTAAATCAAATAATTCAGATAGACTCATATTGCAACATAATTTGATTAATTAGATATTTTTAATTTTATTATAATTTTTAATCTAATTTATAACGTTAAAAGTGTGATTATATAATTAATTATAAAAATTAATTATGATAATTATAATATTAACAACACTTTGTTATTATTTAGTTTATTATTATATATATTTTTAGTTTTTTATATATTAGAATATATTAAAATTTTACAATATATTTGTAATTTTTAGTATATTTCTAATAATTTTGATATTTGTATAATTTTATTTCCTTATAATTTATACATACAAATATTTCAATATTCACAATTTAATCTAATAAATATCTATTTTTACACAGTCAGGCCCGACCCTTAGTAACCTTCAAAAGATTTTAGTCATTGTTTAAAAAGTAATTAACATATAAAAGTTTGGCTGTTTGAATATTTAATGATTGAAGAATAAAAAAATAAATACTGATAAAGATCTTTATAACACGACTTGACATGAATTTGCAATTATTTATTTCTTTATTTATTTTAATCTTAATAATTTAATATTGCAATTTATCGTGTAATTTATAATGTGTAATTTATTTTGTTTAATTTTTAATTTGCGTAAAACATAATTACAACATTTTATTATATATTATTTATATGATTTTATTGTACGCTCATTAGGAATTGTTCGCGAAAGCACGGACGGCAGTATAAGCCTAATCAGCGTGCCGATAGTCACGCCTAATTGCGAAGTTATCGTACCTAGCTTAACAGTTCATGTAAGTAGTCAGTTATATGTATGTCTATATCACAAAGTCACGAGAACTCATTATATTCCAGTGTTTAAAGTCTCAAGAAAGATATACATATAATGCATTGTATATATTTGTCCTTTCTTTCTTTTTTTACATCATACATTTTTATATAATATAGTATTATTATTATAATTTTTATTATCTGTATTTATTTCTATTTTTTCGTTATGTTTATTTTATACTATTTTTATTATATTTATTAATTAATTTATTATTATGATTTACAGATAAAGCCAGGTGACCACCTTCTGATCACTGGACCCAATGGCTGTGGCAAGAGTTCTCTCTTCCGCATCATCTCTGGTCTCTGGCCCGTCTATGATGGAACTCTTATCAGGCCAAATGAAAAAACCTCGTCTGAACACAGCAGGCCTGCCTTATTTTACATCCCACAGAAGCCCTACATGACTGTTGGTTGCCTTCGAGACCAGATTATTTACCCGGCACATTCTAGGTTCTCATACACATTTTTTATAATTAAATTAAATATAAAAACTGTAAAAACAAAAAGACAAATTATTATACTGAAGCACGAGTAGCAGTATAAGTTTAATCTACGTGCTAATGATGTAATTGTTATTGTGTTTAACTTAACAGTGCATGTAAGTAGCAGCAAACATTAAACAGTCATGGAATTATTATATTCCATACGCGGTCATTAACACACGTCAAATTAAATTAACTATATTTTATTAAAGTAGATAAAATTATATATGATTAGTCAAATTATAACTAAATATTATTTATAATGCATTTATTTATATATATATAATATATATTTTATATATATATTATATAATTTTGTTTATATATATATATATATATATATATATATATATATATATATATATTATATTTAAATTTTTGATCAGAATACGAATCGGAGAGTTGTGCGTTTGTTGCAGATCGGAAAATTGTTCGGATGAAAAGCTACTGCGCCTGCTAGATGACGTGGACCTGCGAAGTCTTGTGGAAAGAGAACCGGAGGGTTTTGATGCTCTTGGCGATTGGGACTCCACTTTATCGGGTGGCGAGAAACAGCGGCTCGCGATGACACGACTCTTGTATCACGCTCCACAATACGCTTTATTAGACGAGTGCACGAGCGCCGTCAGTCTCGAAGCCGAAGGAATAATGTACGAAACTGCGAAGAAGAGAGGAATTACCTTGTTGACCATCACTCATCGGGTGGCGTCGCTCGCTAAGTATCACAAGTTGTTGCTGAGATTTGATGGAGAAGGCGGATGGACCTTTGGACCATTGGATATAGATGCCGCATTATCGATGTCGCCAAATCGGGAAGCGAATAAAAAAGAAACGGAACGGGAAGAGGCGAAGACCAACCACTATCAAATGCTGCATGTAAATGTCTTATCTTGCGTGCTTTATATATATGAAAAATTTATTCTTTCTTAAAGCATCTTAAATTTACATTTTTTAAAGACATTATGTAGTCACAATTACATAATCTCCATTTTCACAATTTTAAATTCTTCTCAAATCGCAACTTTTAATACAGAGGATTTATAAAAATTTCATATAAAAAAACAAATAATTTTTTCTTGATTTAATATGGCTTTTTATGATTACATTTACATATAAATAGTTTCTATGTAGCTTTTTTTATAATTTTTAACATTTTGTTACTTTTTTTCAGGAGTTGCGTGATATACACCCTGAAAATACCTACGTGGGAATTAGTTGAAGACTCCAATTTATAGTGTTACAAACAAAATGAAAGATATGTATATGGATATAGAATATGAAACAAGATACGCGCGCATTCGCGTGCGAAATGTATCTGTTCTATATCTCATATCTATTTCATATATTGAACATTATATATAGACTATTGATATGGATATGAAAAAGATGATAGATAAATTATTATGGTGTGATATATATATAAATGTATATATTTTTTTAAGGTTGCATGCTGCGAAAACTATTTTTCCTACTTTTAGAATAATTATGGATGCAACTTCACATATTTTTCAATAGAAAACTTAGAAAATATATATCATAAAATCGCGCAAAAGGAGAATTTATCAATATACGACTGCTTTTATAGATTGTTCTCCGATCTACAATTACATTTCAGGTAACATGGTGATAATTAAGTATAAAATTTATACAGACGAAATATATATTTTATGATGCACAAAATGGCTATTTTTGGAAAAAAGAACGTTTGTTGAATTTATTACAATATATTTTCTGTTAGGAAACTTACAATTGATCTTATTGCCGATTTTAATAGGGTTTCAGAAAATAATATTATTTATTAAGAAAAAATTTATTAATGTGTTATAAACAATAAAATACTGTAAACTTTTCTTGTTCCACACACTTCCATTGTTCTTTTACTTTCCCAGTTTCCTGTGCTGATTTTAATAAATACTTTTGATAAATAGGTTGCCTTTAATTTTTATTATAGAATATAAATTGGGCGCATGCGCCGTTATATCTAGTAATCAAATTTTATATCTCTGTTTTTATTTCTACAATATATAACTATATATCTCCAAACATATTAAAATTTTTCATATATATACATATTTTTTCATATATATATATATATAATGAAAAACCATGTTTTAATCAAAAGTATCGTAGATATTGATTTATCGAGGTTTACAATATTGCAATATAATTGATGAATATAACTTTTAGTTTGATATCGTAATATAAATGAGATAATGTATAAGATGTAGAATTAGATGCAATATAATATCATAAAACAATTAAGAATAATGCAAGCATTGTATAAAATTCCTATATTAAATACGACTGATTAAAAATTAATCTTGCCTTTCTGGCAATATTCATGATCCAAAATTCAAAGAGATAAAGGAAGGAAGAGTATAGCTGTGTGAAAGCTCTTTCTTTATCTCGGACGGAGCTTTTTGAGGAAAAGAGCTTTTGTCGGCTCTGGTGGAGTTGCAGCTGCAATCGCAATTTCGACAAAAGGATCGCGTTAATTAATTTACGCGCTCGTTCGGGCAAAAATTCAATTACATGTGTTTCTTTGTTTTGAAGATACGGCCACAGGGTGAGAAGACGACGGCGAGGGTGATGACGCGGGGTGGCAGCAAAGCGGTAGGGGTGGGAAGACCCGCAATTCCCGATGAGCTTACCTACGGGAAACCTCGCAAACGCCAAACGTCGATATGCGCCGGCTCTCGCGAGCCGGTAGCAGCCATCTTGGGGGGTTTGTTGTACGTTCCTCTCCTCTCTTGCGAACTATATAATACCTCCGAGGCAATTTTCGGCAATCGATACCGGATAGAATCATGCCCCGGTGACTGATAGATCATTCTATTGAGAAATGAAGCTAAAGGTAGATATCTCTGTTAAACGAAAAATTTACATTTCAAATCGTCTTAATTCAATATTTTTTCAAAAAATTATGTAGAGTATGTATATTATATCAAAGGTATTGCTATAAAGTATTCCATATCTTTTTTAATCAAAATGTGTGCATGATGATATATAGAATATATACTATTCATGTTTTAAGAGTATAAATTTTTCCGATGGCGATTAAAAAAAATAAGATAAACGAGATGTAACACTTATTGATATGCTGGAATCAGTTTTAAATTTCATTGAATTTTTTCAGCAGCGAGCATCGTGTATAAATTTTCTTTCACTTAATAAAAGACCAATTACTTAAAAATATAAGTCCTTAAACCAGATAAAAATTTATAGACATGGAACACTTGGCTGAAACACCCTGTATCCTTGCATAAATCAACGTTGCGCTGCGGATTGCCATTCACAATTGAGTGATTAAACCGCATCGGGAGATGACAGTGAAGGCGGTAATCGTTCATGATTAAAGATCCAATCTGACAAGATACCAGGCTATATCTTGTCGGCGAAGCGATTGCGGATTATCCCCGCGCGGTTGCGATAAACGTTTTCATCACGGTTACTTAATTAAGTCTGCGGAATACGTAACGGAAACACACAACCACCCACCCTCTCCTTCCATCGTGAGATATCGAGAAATATTATACTGCTGTATGCGTGTGTTAGGTTTATATACACTTTCTGGAACGCTGTGTGCGTGTGAATCGATTACATCGAAATATTTCGCGGAATAAAATGCATAACATATATATATTTCTTTTATTCGCGTAATATTTTATCTTTTTTCAGTACCATATAACTATAAATAATTTTACAACGTCCGCTATAATTGCGCGAGGAATTTATATCAATTTATATCGGGAAGTCTTTTTTTACATGAGAATTTTATAAGAGTTTCTTTTCTTTTATTTTGTGCTCTCTTACTTTTACATACACAATCTTCTTAATTTTTTTCATTAAGATATCATTAATAATTTTTTGGATTTTCAAACCTCTTTTTCTTTAGAGAGAAAAAAATTGAAATAAGAATTTATCGAGATTTTATTAATAGCGAGCGCGCGTGGATTTTCGAATACAAAGTCCCGGTTCCGATTCTCAAATCATCGAAGATCTATCTATCGCTTTTTCGAATCTCAATGAGATAGAATTGTGGCTTTTTATCATCTCTATATATTCTCTGAGCGTGTACATACAAGCCGACGTGCGGCCGGCTGGCACGCGCTGCGTGTAATTCAATCGGCTATTCGAACGAACCGTCCATGATAGGATCAGGGGAGCTGGACGTATCCTAATCCCGGGGAAACGGTTATATTGTATAATCATCTTGACGAGACGATTCCCGCCTTATTTTCTTAGCCGGCTCCTCGCAGGCAGATGCGCCGCTCGGTTATAGCCGCACCTCCTCTTCGTTAATCCTTTCCCCAAATTAAGAAACTCGAGATATTTTTTGTACAATATATAGTCACCGGCGAATGCATATATGTATATCGGTCGATATCCCCGCGATTTTATTTTCAGCTTATTTTTTTTTACATTTATTTATTTTTTCTCTTATTTGCTTAGTAATCATGTTTAGTTTTGATAATTCTAACGAATCTCGAGAAATGAGAGAGTCGTCAAATTATATCTATGTTTTAGATCTTTATAAACTTCGCATGACAACATGCGCACATGTGTATATATGTACGTGCGTGCACGTGGTCGTCGCGAAAAGATACGCAGGAGCGGAAGAGCGATTGAATTCACGCGGGTGTTTGCATGATTTACTTAATCGCCTCTCTTTGATTTCAGTCGCGAGAGCAAACACAGGTGCGTCAAAACCGGCCCCCACGTTGTACCTGCCGTCGATTTCATCCACTGTACCAGTATTCTACGGATTCGCGGACTCAAATGAGGGGATGAGAGAGAGAGAGCGAAAAGGGCGACTGAATAGTCGCTCGCGAGAAGGGAACCCGCAAACTCTGGTTTCAATCAAGTGTTTGAATGAAATTTTTGTATGTATGTATG
Organism: Lasius platythorax; assembly: GCA_963971435.1. Classification (NCBI taxonomy): domain Eukaryota; kingdom Metazoa; phylum Arthropoda; class Insecta; order Hymenoptera; family Formicidae; genus Lasius; species Lasius platythorax. The sequence continues at coordinate 276,030 of OZ020535.1, forward strand.
TATGTAGAGTTCGGTAAATAAAATTAGCAATTATATCTAGTCGAGATCGCGGTAGAAATAACAGTCTCAAAGGACTTTTATCATTAATGCTGCTTCAACGAATTTTTCTAACAACTTTAAAGCTTTTTCTTTCAAATCCTTTTTATTTTACAGACTTTAGTTCAATGATTTAATCTTTCATAATTCATTTATTTTCATTTTACTCCATAATATCTTAATTCTAATTTGAATTTTCTAATTTAATCTTAATTTTGATATTTAGTTCTATCTAATTTATGTATAATTGAATAAAATATTTAAGTATATATTTATATGTAAAATGCTTGCTTGGTTTTTTTACAAGTTCCATAATTCTCTATAATTCTAAAAACGGATTTTATTTAATCGTCTACTGTTTTTACTTTGATGCTTAATTAACTCGAAGCAGTATAGTATACCGGTCATTAATTATACTTGGATCGTCACAATTCTTCGGAATAGCGTATCCTGCAGGAAAAGGGGATAATTTTCTACGAGACCCTGTGTAAATACCGTATATAGCCCAATCGGTTGGAAGTGTAAGTCAATACTCACTTTCTATATACGGCGTGTCTTTTTGGATCCATCTATGCATAATTCGCTCTCCCTTTCTCTCCATTTTTTCTGTCATTCTTATAATTAACTGTACATGTAGAATGTTGCAGTTAGTATAACATAGATCATATTAATAGACCATATTAATATTTGTCGAGAAACATAAAACAAATCAAATCCAGAATATATTTTTCAATTATTTCTCTTTTATCAGCTATACCTATTCATATATTAAAAAAACCAAAGTCTTAAACTTTCTCTATTATATATTTTATTACGTACGTTTTGTATTAAAAATAAATTTTGTTAAGGTTTGAATAAATTAAGAAATGTGTTTTTGTTATTTAAGTTTAATTACTTAAAACTATTGCTTTTTGGACAAAATCAAAACTTGGAGAAAATATAAACTTTGTATTAATTAAAAAATTAAACGGATGGGACACCCTGTATATATCGATGACAAATTTTAAAAGAGCGAACCCGAAAAACATGATCCCTTGCCCCATCTTGCCGACGTATAATAATGATGGTGTTAGTGATGCATCGTGCTCGTGTGGGTTGACTTCCTCTTCCTGTGTCCACATATCGGAACTACAGTCAGGTGTCCGGTCTGTACTCGCCATTCGCTGTACTCGCGATTACGATGGATACCTGATAGTCGGATGAACGTTCATCAGGAATATGCTGGTCAGTGCGCATGATGAAGAATACAAGTTTTTTGATAATAAATTTTATATATATATAAATTTATATACATAAATTTCTTATTCTTATATAATATATATTATGCAAATATTAAAATATAAATATAATATAAAATTTTATTATATAAAATATAAAATTATATGTATTATATTTTATTATATAAAATATAATTAAATGCACGTGCATGTATAAAATGTTTTATACACATACATACATATAATGTTTTATATACGCGCGCAAACATATCCCTAAAATTGATATAGAATATATAAAAAAAATATAAAATATTAAGAGGTAAATATGTAGGAATTTTCAAAATTATTTATTAAAATATATCTCTTTTTATATAGATATAAAGATAAACTTAAATTATATGTAAATTAATTTCTAACAATTTTTAATTTTCACAATTTATATCACATCTCCTTAAATGTTATGTCGAAGATACGCGATAAGATTGAATTGTTGCTGAAGTAATGAATCTTTTAGGAAAGTGACACAAGATCTTCGCGCATCGAGAGGAACGCGCATTTTCGCACACGGGTTCACCGTTGACTGGTCAATATCCACGAAAAGGAAGGCATTACAAGCCGATGATTTCGAGAAGGGTATCAGAGAGCAGGACCACCGTGATCGGGGCGCGCGGTAATGGTATCTCGAGAAAATATAATACCTCCCTTCTCCAGACAGCTAGGACATATCATCGGTATAGCGCGAGGAAGATCGCCGATCATCGATGATCGCCGAATGAACGATTAGTATCCTGTGTCATCGTACAACGCGTGTTATTCGACATTCACAGTGGCGGCGAGACTGAATTGGACATGATTAAAAGTATTCTCTATCAAAGTCTAAATATATGTATAAAGTTAATATATTATATATTATATAAATATATATATATGTATATAATTTAATAATATTTTTCTATTTTTCATTAGAAACGTAATTTTCTAGAGCAACTTCTCCAGAGTAATAAAAAAAACATTCAACACTGCCCTGCCACTGCACTGCCCTCGTACGTCACTTTTACTCACGTATAGGGATACGTAAGATCCGATGATGAGATACATGGTATATCGGTTGGTGGAAGAAGAAATGGCGAAGAAGAGAAAGGGAGACGAAAACAGAGACAGGGGAGGGAAAAAAGGGATAGAGAGCAGTAGAGTGGGGTCGTGGATGGTACGTACGTAGTTAGTGAGCCGCTCTAAGGGGGTGAGAGAGTGGGTGGTGGATAGGTGGTAGATCGCTAGTTAGCCAAGAGACATTGACATGCCATCCCGCCAGCATGGCAGTTAGTGTCTCCAAGAGTCGCACGCCGTCGCGTTGAAGTTTTACCGTTCAAAATTAAGTCGTTCAATTTTTAAGTGATTCAAAGTGAGAAATTTTGTACAGTGCGAACCTGCATCAGTTTGATCAAATAATTCGTTAAAATTAATTTGATTGGGAGTGATAATTAGCTGGAAGACAAGAACAAGTGATGATAAGAATAAGTTTTAATGTCATTAAGAATGCAAAAGGCAGCAAAGATTATTGCAATGTGATTATATGTCCACGTGATCCAAGATCAAATTGAAGCTGTAATTAGAAGAATGCGAGAAAAATTTATAAAAATTGTAAAAATGAACGAATAATAATTTAAAATATTAAACAACAAATAATCGAAACCGCATAATATACGCATATAATACGAAATATTTAATTATACATATATGAAACACAAGTTGATTTAGTTTAAACTATTAGTATTTTAGACTGTAGTTTAGATTTCAGTTTTTTTTTTTTTTTTTTTTTTTTTTTAAGAATGTTGCAACAATATACAACATATTATAAAGAATAGCAAGAATATTCAAAATATTGTAAAGAAGGAATATGTTTCTCTTTCGCTTAAAGCATATGTTGAAGAAATTAGAAGAAACTCGGAAATAATAAAATAAAATACACAATATATATACCTATATATATATATAAATTGAAAATTATGGAAGAGATAATTAGAATACGTATAATGCGGAAATTTGGATTTGAAGAAATGTTATTCGAAAGAAAATAACGAAAAAATATTGTATACTGGAAATTTCGCTTTGGATTGCGAAATAAAGACTTACTAATATCTTATTGCACGTTATCACGTATATTATTCCAAGAGAAAGTGTGTGTATGGTATAGTTTATCTCTGATTTTGAAGAAACTGTATTACGTCGTAAGAGCGAGAGTGATTTTGTAATGATGAAGCGAGACGGCGATCGGTTGTAAGAATAAAAATTCCCAGAGATATTGCGAGGAATACTGGCCGATGTAAAAGATCATATGGGAAGATGGAGGCATCGCGGTGTTGTGAATGGGAATATCCGACGACAGGTTTTCTGCAGAAGCCTCTAGCGGGGATTGGCAGGTCTTCCAAGCCATAAAGGTACGTCTATACGCGCGTAGCGAGCCGTATGCACGTGCATTTTCCTTCTTCATTCGGTCATTCATAAAAAGTCATTCATCGATTCATCCTGTTGATTTTCGCGGCCGCCTCCCGGTCCTACGACAAAAGTGTCGGGCTCATCGCATCAGAAATTATAATATACGAATCGCTTAATATTAAAAGGGGTGTCGTAATTTATAACGCAAGACAAAATTTTCAGAAAGATTGGGAAAAAAAGAATATTACTTTATATTTAAGAATGGAAAGCTCATACAAATCAAATTAAATCATTATATTAGGCACTGTAACTATATATATTTTTTTTAATGCTCTCAGTCTTCTAAAAGAAAATAAAAAATTTTCTTATAAATACTTTGAGTTTTCGAAAAATTAAAGAGAGGGAGAGAGAAAGAGTGATTTTATATTAGGAAATGGTTTATGTATAAGAGATTAAAATACATGTATATGTATTAATAATTATTAGATATAATGTATGTGATTTAATCTTCTCACAGAATTTAAAAATTTATTGTATTTATAAACTAAGACAATTTTTGCTACATACGTTTAATGAACTCACATAATTAAAAGATTAATTTTCAATACATAAATAGAAACATTGAAACAACCGCAAAGTTTCAGATTCTATCTTCTAAACTTTTTTCTTCAAAAGATATGTGATATCAGACTTTTCGAATCTATGTGATTCCTTTTCTTTTATTATAATAAATTAATACTCTCATTCAGAAAAAAGATTGTAATATTTTTAATCAATCGTAATCAGTGACGTGTATTTAATCCGTCTTTCTTAATAATATTTCCGCAAAATATCAAAGATTGCAACGATCAAAAAAGTTCAATCTTGAATTCACTTCGGTATATTCTCAAATTTTTCCACTTACAAAAGTTCAACGATTCGACGAGAAGATCTTTAATTTTGCAACCAATATTTTTATGTAGCAATAAAATGAAAATACGCATTCTTACGTCAATTTTAGTTCGAAGGAAAACTTATCTTCGTAGAAAAAAAGAATCTGCGCGATCCGTGATTTCTTCCAATAATTCTCGCAACATGCTTCACAAAATTGACGACTTGACGCGTTTAACGAAACGATCAAAATATTCTTTGACCGCCCACCACTCACTTTTACATCTACCTTGTGCAGCAAAAAAAAAAAAAAAAAAAAAAACAGCATCGATGGCGAACGGCGGTCCGCGGTGAAGCTGCGCGTCGTTACCAGGACGACCGGAGAGGGTTGGACCGGCAGCAGCGCGTCTCTCCATAGGGAGAGGAGGCCGAGGGTTGCGAAGAGGAAGGGTGGACAGGCGGGAGCAGGGGTGCACATCCGGGGGATAGGTCGCTATCGGGAATTTCGCAGAGATGGAGTTTCTGCAGAATCATCACGCGGTCAACACCTCCGAGTCGCCGTACACCCTCGGTACAGGTGAGATACCTGGGATCTCTCTTCAGCATCCCCCGACGACGACGCTGACGGGGACGACGATAGCTTTGCACAGTGCGAAAAATCTCGAATCTCGGATTTAATTGCGACTCATTAATTGACACAGTTAATCCCTCTGTTTATTCATATCGCTCTAAGAAATGTCAAATTTTTCCAAAAGTTTCAGTGATATCTAAGTATGCTCTCATAAAATTACACACACTTTCCGATAGTCAAGTATCTTATACGTTGAACACAGTGATGATTTATCCGCAAAAGTATATGTGTCAGTTTTTGCGATTTATCTGTATTTGCAATTTAAGGAAATACTATTTTATTACATGTTCTCTAGGAGTATTCAATAATAGCTATTCCGAATTAACAAAAAGCGATGTTTATCATTTATAAAGTTGAGAGATGACATATATCGGGACGAGTGTATCAATATCAGGATTATTCCAATCAACTGATTCTGACGTAGATGCACAATTTCGAGACTTTTATAAAATTGAGTTCAACTCTTTTAAAAAATCAATTTTTTTTTTTTAACACATTTCGATTGTCTCAAACTAAATGAGCAATGATCATCCCTCCGCGCGGGTGAAATTAATCGTTCTCCTGAATCTTCAGGTTCCGTGGGCAGCATCGAGGCGACCATCTCATCCGGTCTCTGTTCCGGACCGCTGGGCGTTCTCGCGAGCGACGACGCTCTATCAACCGACCATCAGAACGAGGAGGCAGCCGCCCTCGGCGCCGCTCTTCAGGGTACGCTGCGTTTACAGGATCTGCAGAACTCGCCGGATGACATCGGCACCGACCAAGGCCATCAGCTTTCGACCTCCGGCCAGGCCGTAAGCGAGTTCGGCGGCAGCTTCTGGGTCGACGACATGGCGGGTTTTCCTCTACCACCGTTGGACCTGGATCCGCTGCCTCCCGGGCTGTTCAGCCCGTGTTCGGGAACGTACAAGTAAGATTCTTCTTCTTTCTTCTGTTTTCTTTTTTCCTCGAGACTCTTGATACGAAGTCCGAAGCGGGTCTTCTGTCTTTAACTGGAATTTTTACCGGAGAGAACGCGTCTTCCTCTAAACACATATGTAATTTTTCCTTTCTTTTTCTCAATCTTGTATTTATTAATCTACGAATTCAACGATTCGGACGGAACTCGTAAAAATTCGAAGCTTCTTCCAGCTGGGGCTGCTCGCGCGGCGAATGCGTGCCGAGGACCGGCAACGGCGCGAACGGCGAGGGCGTTGCCGATGTCCTCCTGTCCCTGAAACACGCAGTGGTGCATCCTGGAAGTCCTACGGCCGGCTATTATCCTACCGGCGCCGGTTCTGCCGCGGCCCATCACTACTCGCAGGACTACGTGCAGAATCTTGGGCCGCCGGTCCCGGCTCCGGGTCATTACGGTTCCGCGTCCGCCGCCATGTCCGTCAACGTCTCGATGAACATGACGATGAACATGAACATGCACTCCGGGTGAGGATTCTTCGCGTTTTTCCTCCCCCTCCTTTTTCCCCCTTCTTATAAATTGTCACTCAAACTGATCCCTCGAATCTTAATCATTTCTATAAAAATGCTTATCCTCCAATAGTAGCCGTCGTCTTGTCTTCCCGCGCCCTCCCCGGAGGGTGCACAGCTATTTAATCATACCCCCTACCTTCCTATATGTGTGCATGGTATCTTTATCCTCGTGCGTGTATATATGTTTTCCAGATACGAGCAGAGCTATTCGTCGGCGTGGGGTGTGGAACCCCTTTTAAGTCCCGCCCCTCAGTACGGCAATCCGGTGGAGGCGGCGGCGCAAACGACCGCGAGGGTGAATCAGGGCGCACCGGCCAATAGCGGCTTGATCGGCCATCCCCATTCTCACCCCCAGCCGCATCACGGCGGCGGTCGGCTCCAGCTCGGGGGTGAACACGCGATATGCGTGGGTACGGCAGCTCCGGCGACTGGCGCGGGCGGCGTCAACCCTGAGGATAATGGCAGACCCAATCTATGTAGGATATGCGGCAAGTCGTATGCCAGACCTAGCACTCTCAAGACTCATCTGCGCACTCATTCCGGGGAAAAGCCGTTCAGGTCGGTTCACCTCCGAAACGGAATCGTCAATGAGAAATTGCAAAGTTTGCCGGATTTAAGAAAACATTTATTTATTTATTTATTTATTCACACATCTTATTTTATAAAAAATTATCTGTATTTTATTCCCATATTTTGAGATTATTTATATTAAATTGATTAATCGGCGCACTTTAGACTCTTAAATAGGTTTAAGAAAATAATAAAGGTGTTTCTCGACTCGAGAGAGAGAGAGAGAGAGAGAAAATTAGCTGTTTTCTATTTTGCTTATATTATGAGAAAAAAATTTAAAATTGTGTCATTTTTAATTAATAGAAAAGTTAATATTTTTTAAAGATGTCACGCGTGCTCGAAGGCGTTCAGCCAGGCGGCGAATCTGACTGCGCACGCGAGGACACACTCTGGGGAAAAACCGTTCCGATGTCCGGTGTGTGACAGGAGATTTTCTCAAAGTAGCTCGGTGACCACGCATATGAGAACGCATTCGGGCGAACGACCCTATAGGTACGTATTCGAAACTAAGTTTTTCAGAATCGACCGAAGGACAAATCTTCCAGAAGATTAATTTTCGAATTTCAGCGATCCGAAACAAATAATCACAAGTAAAATAAAAGCGGGCTCTAAAGAATTGTTTATCGAACGTCTCGGTCCTGATTTCGGGCCATCATCATCAGCAACTGTCAAATACAAAATTATAAATGAAGAATTTTCATCACAAGAAGAAGAATAATTTCGCGCACTTCTTACAGCGCTCGGTTCTTAATTAGCCCGCTTTTATTTTACTTGTGAATATTTTACATCAGAGCCTCTTACTCTTATTGAAAGAAATAATTTATAAATTTAATTTAATTATATATTTGATTCTGTTTTTAAACGTTAATGACAACTAGATTTAATTGAATTTATTAGTGCGATTAATTCACATTAATATAAATAATTTTATTAATTTTTTAAAATATTTAGAAAATATTACTAAGATCTCATAATATAATTTATAATATGTAATCTTTTCCATTGTATATAATCTTCTATTATTAATATCCTTTTAGAGAAATATTTTATCCATTTTTTTCTATTTTTTTTTTTTTTCACTAATTATTATGCGTTTCTTATTATTATACATGTTAAGTTAAAGTTACTCTTAAATTATTTTGAATCATTAATCGCCCTTCACAATTGCCCATTTTTCCAGATGTCGATTCTGCAAGAAGGCGTTCTCCGACAGCTCGACCCTTACCAAGCACCTCCGTATTCACTCCGGTGAGAAACCGTACCAGTGTAAGCTATGTCTGCTTAGATTTAGCCAGAGTGGTAATCTCAATAGGCATATGAGAGTACACGGCGGTTCCCTGACGTGACACAGTCCTTGCGCATCAACACAATCCACGATGATGATGATCGATGACAGCGGTGCTGCGCGTCAGTTTCCCAGATGCTGTCGAATACCTGTGATTCGATTAGGAACAAACTCGCCGGAAAAGTGAAACGCGGAAATAAGGCGAGCGCGCGTCGGTATATATATATATATTTAATTTAATACTAGTATAATTAATTTTCATCGGTATAACTAATTGAAGAAAGAAGTTTCGATATCTCTCTCTCTGTGTACTTTATTAATTTAACACGAAAAAGTTCGAGACAAAAAATCGTCGTGAATAAGCATACAGTATAAGCCAATTGTCGATGGTCTGTCAACAGATTGATAGCAGAAATTAACAAGTCAACCGTGTTAACTGTATCAAGTTTGTTCTATTGACAGATCTTGCAAACGTGACGGCATATTAACGGCAGAAAATCGAGCATAATCTTCTTATCGGATTTTGCTCGATTTTTGCCGTCAGTTTGCATTAGACTGCAGATGCGTGCTTGATCTCTGTGTCGTCATATTTTGCTGGCAAACTTTTTTCTAGATTTTTGGTACTAGATACGTCTCTGCTGATAGCATTGCATACAGCAAATCCCGCATAAAATCTATAAATCTATATATCTTTCTATCGAGAAAATTTGTAGCGTCCTGCACAATTTGTATTAGATTTGCATTAGATCTTGGCTATATCCGGCATACTTTTTCTGCATTTACGCTATCGAATTCGACGAATTAAAAAAATTCACAGAAGTCGTAACACGAAAAAAAATGTATTTTATACATTATTACGAAATTGTATAACGAAAATTACAACGCAAATCATACTAAAAATTATATACTGAAAATTATGTTTGTGTGTGTGTGTGTGTAAAAAAGAATTACGTAATTATAATTAGGAAATGATACATTCTCGAAATCCTCTCGAAATAAAATCGCAACGATAAGATCCTACGATCTACGAACTCTCTGATAAAACTACGCCGGACGTTTTAAATATTATAAATAATTGTTACTAACACACGATATGTAATACATTTTAACGTAATCAATTTTTTTTTAGATATTTGTTTTACAAATATCTAAAATGTTTCTCAGACTTTTATTCAGTTTTCAACTTATCAAATGGATAAAAAAAATGTATTTTTTTTTATATAAACAACATTACTTCTTTCTACTTACTTCAAAAATGCCACGAATATAATCTAAAATAAGATCCAAATTTGGCAAGAATATCAAATGTTGATCAAAAGTCAAAATGGACAGAAGCTCTCTCTCCCTCTCCTAAAATTAATAAAAGATTGTTTGACATGCTTCTGATTGTTAACTCTAATAATAGACTTGTACACTCTGTCTTATATGTATATTGGTCAGGATGGGTGTAAGATAGGGTAATAGACTCGAGTGTGCAGCGTATTTAACACAGCACACACAGCAAGCAAAACTCCGTCGATATTATTGTACAAATATTGTATTTATTATAATTATTATTAATTATAATAATAATGTTGCTCGTTTTATCTCGACACCACCTTTTCTTAATTATTTATTCTATCGTCACCGAGTGTGTCAAGTGGCTCTTCTTCCTTTTTTTTGTGTTGTAGTTCGCTTCTCTTTTTTTTTGTTTGTTTGTATATAATCGCAATGAACGAAGACGTAGTTTTGGTGCCGTCGATTTTTACTCGTCGAGAAACGAAAAAACGAAAAACGAAATGGAAACAAAAAGAAGAAACAAATATTACAGAATATCGATTGATCTATCTATACAAGTATATTCGCATGAAAAGAACTCATTTAAAAACTAATTATTATAATTAAAAGCAACATATCTTTCTTTCTCTCTCTCTCTCTCTCTCTCTCTCGCTCATTTGTAATTCCGCATTTTTATCAAGGATTATTTTCCTCACCTTTCTTTCTTACAGAAAGAATTATTTCGAATAATCCTCCTCTACGCTTCAATTCACAATTATCTCTCCGCAATTAAAACTATATATAAATGAGAACAACTCTCTCCGTAGTTTTCTTCTCAAGTAAATTATTTTCATTCTCTCGCTTTCTTTCTCTCTCTCTCTCTCTTTCTCTCACTTTCTCACACACTCTCGCACTTTCTATATATATATATATTTATATTTATATATATAATGACGTATTTATAATATTTTTGAAAAAAAAGAAATATGTATAATGTTTTTCTACGTTATGTCGATACGATTGCATCATGACGAGCTGGTTCTTTTCTTTTTCTTTTTCTTCAAAGAAGTCATAAGATTTTAATCTCGAGGTCCATCTTGTCATGCAGCAGACGTATCTCGTGTTTTTTTTATGTACGTAGCGTATTCTATTCAAAAATGTGTGTACATTTCTGTCACGCGCTCTATGTGTGTATATGTATAAGTGTATTTGTGATGCTTTCTGTTTCTTCTCTCTCTCTCCCTCTCTCTCTCTCTCTCTCTCTCTCTCTCTCTCTCTCTCTCTCTCTCTCTCTCTCTCTCTCACACACACACATTCTCTCTCACTCTCTAATTCTCATCTCTTCCTACGTCATTTCGTGTTATTTCTCTGATTTCTATAATCTCGGATTTTTTCTAAAGTCCAAATTGGAATGATTTTTTTTGCATTTCTTCGCTAGGAAAAGCAAAGGCTCTATCGCAAAAATTTGCAAATTACATCTCAAACACACACTTCCAAGAATACTAACTTCAGTCTATTCTCTATCTTTCTTCTTATGTCAAATGATTTTTAACTCACTAAAGGCCATATTAAAAAAGATTTAATTAGAAGAAAAAATTGATTAAAAAATTTATAATAATTAGGAAAAGAAAAATTGTGATAAATTTTAAAAAATCATAATGTAGAGAATAACAAGAAATTTTTCATGTTATTAAAATTGAACAAAAATATATATATACATATATGTATATATAATTTTTATAAGATTTTTTTATAATCATCGAATGAGAAAAATTTTTATAACTTTGTATATGCCTTTATTGTATGTTAAAAATTTTGATACTATATAATTTTTTTTCCAAAATTAATATTCCATTGAATAATATTCGGAAAATTAATAATTTAATATTTTCTTTAATTTAAAATATTTTTTTCACTTTTTCACTAAATTATATTAATTAAAAAATAAAATTTTTATAATTTTATTTTCAGAATTTTCTTTGAAAATAGGCCATTAGTGAGTTAAATAACAAAGGCTTTAGCTCTTAACATATCAGCCGTTGAAAATTAGAAATAAAAATCGTCTGTAACGGTCTCTGTAAATTTAATAATATATATATATCAACGCATTTTTTTCTTATTTTAATAATCTCTCTTAAAATTCTTCGCTAATTAGTAAATTAATGATTATCACTATTTGTTTTTGTAATAATAGCCACCCCATAATAAAATTTTCGAAAAAATTGAAAAATTACTGAAATAAGAAACCGAAGAGATATGTGTTTTTCTGTAAAATAGATCATCTTCATATTTGTCCTTTTTATTTAATTATTGATATCATTATTATATATTATCATTTTCCATAATTTATCTCCAAAAATTGTCCATTTTACTTTCCTTATTTTTTTCTCTTCTCAAATTTTTATCTTTCATAATTATATTCAAGTGTTTGTAACATCGCAATTACTTTATTTAATCCAATAATTGTATTACAATTGTGAATCAATGAAACGTTTCTGTATGTTCTACTTTTCCCTCTTTCTCTTTCTTTCCTGCATTCTTTCTCTCTCAATTTCTCACTCTTTTTGTTGCCTATCTCGCTTTAAATCAATCAACTTCACTTATCGAAAGATGATCATTACAGTTGTTCTAACGTAATACAAATTATTTATATTTTGGCAAAAAGTCTATTATAGGAGATTATGCTAATTATCGATGATTAACTAATTATAATAGGAATTTCGGTCGCGATAAAAATACTGCATTATTCTGAAACTTCAAGGCATTTGCTCAAAATAAATTGCTATATATGTTACAGATTCTTTCCAAAAATTGTTTTGACATCCTAATCGCATCTTCTGTATTCGTGTAGCATTTTTACAATTTAAAGTACATTTTTCCGTTTCAGTATATAATTTAGCTTAGAAAATTATGATCTCTACTCTAAAAAAAGAATCTCTATTTCTAAAAAAATCGCTGAATCTGTTGGATATTCCGCAGAGAATTATCGATTATACAATTATTTCTCAAAAAATTGGAAATAAAAACGACACGTGCGAATCCAAATACAGTGTGACAAATTTAATGTATGACTCGATAAGAATATCGAAATGTTTACATAATTAGCGGGGTAAATAATTGTGCAGGGAAAAGATTTGTTTTCTTTTCTTTTTTATTCATTAAAGCAAATATACTGAGATGTAAAATATTCAATATGATACACAATTATTCGAAATAAACATAATGATAGGAATATTATAGCGTAAGACGTATCGCGACATACAATCAAGAATAAGACAAAAAATGAAAAGAATCGATTTTAAGAAATTAAGACAATGCGATATTTCTTCCTAAATCAAAGATATTAAGGGAATTGCTTAAGAAATTAAGAGAATCGCTCATTAATATCTAACAAGTTAAAAATCAAAAGACGTATCTTGATGAAAGTAATTAATACATATCAACTATATATAAATGATAATCAAATTTATACGGAAACTAAACGTAATATCGCGTACAATACTTTGTGTTTTTGCAACACTCATTTTCGTCAATAAAGCCCTTCTTCTTTTTTTTTTTTTTTTACAGAAAAGGAAGAACTGCTTAATATTGCTTAACATTCGTACTAAACCTTTCAATTTTCTGTATAGTTATAATTACAAACTATTATGATTATTATTCATTTTTAAGATTATGATCACAAAGATCATCATCTAAATATCAATGACTTTCATTCATGAATAATCTTGTTTCAACTATGTTCGTTTCAGTCGCGCTTTTCCTGCACTGTGTCACCATTCACTCTCTTTTGGACATTAGTATTTATTACAAGTTGATTCAAGTAACAATTTGAATTACATATATATATAAATGCACTATATTAGGTTGATTAAAAATTTGATTTAGTTCTTTCTATTATTAGAAAAAAAAGAATTATCTCTTTCTTTCTCTCTTGATCAATCTGATACTTTATTTTATCAATTGCAAACTATTTTCTGTTTTACTTTTCTCTGTATAGAAATATTTAATCGCTAATTTTATGATTATAACAAAGGCAAATAATTTTTTATACATGTGTACTAGTGATAGTACAGCTAGAACATATATGTATTACTGTACTAAGTACTAAATAAACTGGAGAAAGTGTTTCTCAAATTTTCATTACATTCACCAATGTACAATCAATAAATTATATAGAATCACCAATTACTCACTATTATTGTCATGGATATATTAGATTGATAAAAAGATTTATTCATTTTTGCTTTAAGAAAATGCTTTTGTTTTAAAATTTTTATTCGTTATTAATATATCGCGTGTTTTATATAGAATTATCTTATTTAGAGTTACATGGGATTAAGAGTTGTTTGATTAAGAGTCGTATAAAAAAAAAAAAGAATTTTAAAATTATTTTAGCAAGAGTCGCGCATATGGGAAAAAGAATCTTTTTCTTTTTTTTTATAATCAACCCAATATATTTACATTATTGTGTTGTGTTGTGCCAAATACATTCGCAAATCTTAATATATATCTCTTCTATTTAATTTAATAGTATTTTTTCTATAGCCTAAATAAACTCTTTATTTATTGTAAGATTTAGATATTTTTTTCTAAATTTCTTGTGTAAGAAAAAAAAAAGAGTGCGAGAAAGAGCGCGGCTAAACTAAACAGATCTATGTTGTATAAAATTACCAGAATCGGAAGATAGATCGCGAGATAGACCGACTGTCTTCATTATACTGTCATCATTATGCTCTGTCCAACTGTATTTGGTTTAATCGCAAAAATTACATCAAAATGCATTCTATCCGTGCGGCTCTACAAATGCAAAAATGCAAGCAGAAAATCACGCGTATACTGAAACTTTCATCCCATTCACACTCGCACTCTCTTTCTCTCTCTCTCTCTCTCTCGAACGCGCGCGCGCGCGCATACACACACACACACATACATACATACGTCGTAACACGTGCCCTTTCTTTTCTTTTTCTGACACACACATTCCATTTCTATCATTCCTTTTCTTTCTCTCACTCTTTTTTTTCTAACTAATTTGATTAAATGCACTAGTGCGCACTGATGCAAATTAAAGCCTGCTAACTTATATAAATTAAGCAAAGGTACATAAATATAAGAATCCAGATTGATAAAGTGTATATATTCCATTTTTATCGCTTCGATAGATATATATTAATCCTTAGTGTTGTTAGAGATGTAAAGGTAAATGAAATTTCAAGTGTATAATCAATAATATATTCTTTAAGAACCTACTATCTAAACATTCATATACTTAATATAAGATTTTCGAGAACACTGTACAAATATTTTTTGAGGCGATATATTAATCATTAATCAGAGGAATATTTAATTTTATAATTCAATTATAAGATTTCTTGCTGTTAATTCGTGACATTATTTCGCGCTAATTATGCGAATAATAAATAAAAAAAATATATTTGTAATTGCATTCCCATTTTGTGTTTATTGGTAATTTCAAAACAGTTTTCTCGTACCGCAATAAAAGGATTAATATGGATATAAGCCGGGTTCCCACGAGACGTGAATCACTTTAAAACGTGAAAGAAACTGGAGCGAGGACAGCATGATTCACGCCTGGTGGTTCACGCCTTCTGGGAACTAAATCTTTTATATAATTGGTCTTTATAATAAAATATTAATAAATGATAAAAGATTCAATCTTTCTCCGCCAAGTTACATCAATACCAACATATATTTCGTCAAACAATGTTGTAATGTGATAACTTGTGGTAAAAAGATGGCATCTAATCGAATTTGGCGACTTATGTATACATACATCTTTATTCCAATTTGTATACAAAAAGTTTATGTAAATTTGTATATAAACTTGCATAATTTTTGTACAACTCCTTAACGCAAAAGTTTATGTATGTACCTCTACATGAATTTATGTACGAATTTATATCGAAGCCTTTAATAAACACCAGAGCGCGCACTAATATTCAATCAAATTCGCTATTTCTTCCATTCATACTTTCTTGCTCTCCGTCCTTCGCGTCTACTTCTTTTTGTCACTCTCTCTCAAGCACAGATTCCCTCTAGAGTTTCTCGGAAGAAGCGGAGCGGACAGATTTTATGGGGCAGTCGTATCGGCCGTTCTTTCGCCATCATAATTCCCATCGCTGGAGAAGAAGTAACAGTAATTACTTCCAGTTGTAGCTGATTAAATGATT